>JAZHYW010039144.1:222500-354574 GCA_037355805.1 Ixodes ricinus | reverse complement strand
TGAAAGCGAAAGTAACTTTCTAGTGTTTCACCATATGCGCGAGCCAGTGCTACACGAGGGAAACAAAAATAACGATGAAAACGCGGAAACCCAGTTTTTGTCACTCAGCTTGAGGTCCGAGTACCCAGAAACACAGATTGGCCTTTTTGGTTGAACTCATTCACTCACAACTAGCTCAAAATAAAAAAGAAACGTTAAAAGCTTACTCACCCTCGCGGTTGCACTCACCTCCAAGTCCTCACTCACGAACTCATGAACTCACGAAACTTGTGAACTCACCGAACTCAACGAACTCACCAACTCACGCCCCTCAACCAACTCACAAACTCATCGAACTCATGCCCCCAACCAACTCACAACTCATCGAACTCATGCCCCCGACGAACTCACACTCATCGAACTCACGCCCTTCAACGAACTCACAAACGCATCGAACTCACGCCCCTTGCCGAACTCTGCAAACTCACGCCCCTTGCCGAACTCATGAACTCACCGAACGCATGAACTCACCAAACTCACGCCCTCACTCAACCTCCAACTGATGAGTTTTCGAGGCTTACGAACCCACTCACCCTCAAGGTCTTACCTCACGCCTGATCGGTGGTGGCGAGGAGTTGAACTCACCCTGACTCATGACTGAGTTTTGCCGAGGTATGCCCAGAAAGGGACATTTTCGCTTCCATGTTTCTTTCAAGTTACTACGCGTTGTGCTACGTCAGATGAAGAAGAAAAGGCAATATACGGACACAGCGACCTAAGAATATTAGAAGAAAATCAAATTAATTGACTGATGTATAGAACAAGTAAAAATAAAAAAAAAATATAAAATAAATATGCTGATAAGGTGCAAAATTGCGAAAAGCATATTCAAGCAAGCGTACAGCAAAAAATTAAAAAAGGACAAAATCAAATTAAATACAAGCAACTGAATAAGATAAATGAATTAAAAATTAAAGCGCCAAAGTTTCGGCTGCAGTCAAACATCGACGCCATTTCGTTTGTAATGTTCCCTTTTAATTTGCGCTGATTTTCTCCCTTGCAGTTGTGTCCAAACTCCTGCCTCCCCCCCCCCCCCTCCCCCCTTTTTTTTTTTCGTTGCGGGGTTATTTTATTTTACGGTTATAATTTATAGACGGCCACGTAATGTTATACACCCGTTTTGCCTGGGGCAGGCTTGAGAAGAGCTGTACTTGCAGACTTGTGCCTGTTACTTGAAACATGTAATGGATTACAATTACAAATCACCGAGCCTCAAATGTAATGGATTACTGTTACAAATTACTTTCGCTGAAAAGTAACGGATAACGTTACTCTTTACATTACCAATTAGCAATTACATTCACGTTACTTTCCCCGTACACTTATCGAAACAACAATAGAAACAGTTTAGATGTTTTCAAAACTTTTCTGCAACTCTACATTCCATTTTTCATACGCTCGCATCCTTGTCAAACTAAAAATATTGTATTTAAGAGAAAGGATGTAGGTACACTCCGTTCACCTGTAAGATGCCCACGTAGCGAAAGCTGCAACCAGACCCGCCATCCTGCTAGCTTACGGCGATCGGAAATGATCCCTGGAATTCTGCAGACAAAGCTACCGGTGCGCATGCGCCACGTCTACCTCCGCTTGGAAATTCGGAGGTAAAGGAACCGATCTACGAAAGCTCCCTTTTGAAACGGGCCATCCAAGCGTGAGCGCAACGTCTCAAAACTGCGGTCTCGTGCCCGTAGTTTTGACGCACTGTCAGCTTATGCGTGAACGGACTATAGTCGCATGCGGTACTGAAAAATGCATGGGCGCGATTGCTCGTTTTCGAGCCCTAGTCGAGCGGGTGGTCGCACACTATATGTTCATATTTTTAAAAAAGTAATCTTGGGTTCAATCCCCACTCCTGCCCGTTTCGATCTGGACGAACATCGTACCGGCGTGCGGTCGTGTATCACTTACTGCGTGATGCACGTTAAAGACCCATGCAGGCTAGCGGTTGTACTGCACTGGCTAAATTGCTCATCTACAGCTGAGACACCAGACGCCCATTGGGGTGACTGTCTTCCGGCTGTATAAACATACACACACCCCAAATATTTTTTGTTGAAAAGTAACGAGTCAGTAAAGTAATTCGTTACCAATATTTGTAACAAAATTACGTTACAAATTATACTTTCGCAAAAAAAAAGTAACGTCGCAGTTACAAAATTACTCGACAAAGTAACTTTTAACGGATTACTTGCAAGCAGAGAAGTCATGGCGCTGGGGATAAGGTAGTGGGGTGCATGCGTGACGGTTCGTGGAACCTTGAATTTGGCTACGGCTTCGCATCTTGATGGATTCGACTATAGGCTCGGCTGTCCATCCTCGCTTCTGTTCGGAAGTCGTGGTAAGCGAATTTTTCATTCCTTTGTGTTTTTTTTTTATTGGTATTTCTTTTTCAGCCGTGCTTCCAGACCTTGGACTCGTTTTAAGTTGCAACACGCATAGTATACGGCGAGCAACTGCAGAGGCGGAACCTTATTCGCACGACGTTGCGTTTAAGTGCGCGTGCCTTTCGTGACGCGAGGAAGCCGTCGGCCATGATGGATCATTGGACCCGTGAAGTACATATGCATACATTTTATTTCTAGTTTTTAACATCTTACAATCTGTGCCCCCATATTAGCCCATAAGGGTTGTGCAAGGGGCGCGGCAGGTACGTACTCAGGTAAACGCACACTCATGTTAAAATGAATTTTTGTGCCTCTGGCACAAATTTCATTTTAATTTCAAATTTTAATTTCAAGTTTCTTTGTAATAATATACATGTTCAACTGTGTTTTATGAGTTTAAACCAAAATCCCCCCAAAATTTCAACGTTTATTCACAATCTGAGGCGGCAACAAATCACAATAAACAAAATATCTATAATAGGGAGTAATAGAGACGGTCGGAAGGGTAGGTCTGCTCCGTTGACTCTGATTTTCTTTATAATTAGTTGCGTTTTGGTGACCTTTTTTTTTTCTTCTCATTCATCCTATTTTCCTTTTAGAATATAACATTGAGTTATATCTTCAGGCAGTTTGTTAAAAAGTTTAGTTACGTAGTACTTTCTTGTTGCCTCTCCATATTTCGTTTTTTTTTTAATTGTTCTACATATATTCTGCTTGGACGTAACGTTCTTTCCTTAACTGTTTCTATTTTATGATTATTGTTTAAAACATGTTGTGTTATTATCTCATATTTCAATTGATCACTAAAGCATGCACAACACTCCTAAATGTCGTAAAGATAACGGCTTCGCAGGTCCTCCACTTTCACGGGAAGTGGAAGGGCTCTACAATTTTTTATCGGTACTTCAGTTTGTATTGCTTTTCTTGGGTCTCGGAAGCACATTACTTTGGATTTGAAAAAAAAAAAACAGTTATTTGATTTTTACGGTACCATTAACGAATGATGAAAATATCTTCCTGAACGTCCCCTACGGTGCTTTCATATTTCTTGTGGGCGTACACTTACCATATCATCAGCAAACTGAGAAAGTTTACTTAGTTTGACCTGGGTTATTTCATGAACATATAAATCAAAAAGTAACGGGCCGAGTGCTGCTCCCTGTGGTACTCCATGGTTGACTTTAATTTCTCTACTATATTTGAAACCTAGTCGCACCACTTGGTGGAGGAAGGGGGTGGGGGTGCAGCGCAATTTGTGAATTATGTAAACCAGCTTTTCCATTTTGTTTCATTTTTATGTACATTTTTTTAGCATTTGTTTTAAAAACAGCTGTGAAAGTAACTCTTATATACGGTTTGTGCAGGTGAGTTATACGTCCAGGGGGACATAGTACAGGGGGCTGATGGTAACGATCATTACGCTAACTAAGTAAAATTTGTTCATTAACTTTTTAATTAGTGAAAATAGACATATGGTTTCAATTAGAAACTTGCTGAGCGTCATCGAAAACCACTAAATCAGTAATTTTTAGAAGGACTTCGAGCGCGTGAGAAGCGCAGTGGTGCTCTAAAGTCACAGGTACCAATATCTGATGACTCGCAGCCTTGTATCTTCCTGCGGAAGTATACCAGGCTGGGGTTCTGATAATGGTCGATTTGCACGACGGACTGACTGCATCCGCGGACGATCGACGGGACGACATGTCCGCGGTTCGTCCGTCGCCTGCCATCCACACGAAGGAGACTATCGAGCAGATGCCATCGCGATTGCCGGTCTTAGCAGCCTGTAGAGGCTGCATTCGGATTGGTCGACCGCACGACGGGCCCATCCGCGGACGATCAGGGTCGACATGTCCGCGCGCGCTACTCTACGCAGCGCCCGTCGACGTTACGTTGAGTAACGTGCCAGTGTGAGCTCGTTCTGAGCATGCGCTCTGAGCAGCGCACTCGATAGCATCCACCGCGTAGCTCGCAAGTGTCGCCATTGCTGGGCACCGACGGTTATTTCTACTCACTGGTTTCTTCGAACTACAACTTCTGCGGTGTGAGACTAACACGGCGAACCGAACACTCGCGGCGCAGAAAATACCGGCATGGCCATGAGTGACGTCACATGCAATCTATGTATACACACCATTCCAACATTTACAAGTCCTCAGCCCAGCACGCGCACGTTCGTCGCTTCGCAATGCGAGCAAATCACGCGGCATACGCACGAACACTGGCAATGGAACCGGCCAAGCGCCCTTTTTTTGAAAGGTCTATTGTCTATAGATTGCGTACTTTATTGCTGTATAATTTTCGCGTTATAAAGGTATAAAAAATCGGTGGCCGAGTGTGCTCCCACCGCATCTCGGAGCGCGTGAAGTGAAAACTTGGGCTACATCACAGAGATCCTGGATTCAATCCCCTCCCCTGTCTGTTTCGATCTGAATGAGCATCGTGTACGTCGTGTGATGTGATCACTACTCTGTGACGTACGTTAAAGACCAGGCTAGCAGTCGTGCTGCGCTGGTGAAAATTCTCACCTACAGCGGATACAGCCATTGGGGCTGGCTGACTTCCTTCAATAATTGGGATTGTGTGGATATTTATACAGCGTGTAGTTGGTCAGCCATTTCAAAGTTGCGACGAGTCACTCGCTGTATAGATCGATCAATTTAGCCAGTGCAGTACAACCGCTAGCCTGGGGTCTTCAACGTGCACCACGCAGTAGTGACTTCCTTCCCGCTGTGGAGACATGCACACAGTAGACCTTTAGCTATAAGTTAACCAAGCACTGGCAATATGCTGCGAGTGTATAGTTACACGCGCTGCACGTGCTGGCGTCTGCAGTATTGACCTTTCAAGAAAGAGCGCGTGGCACCGTGCCATCTTGAGTGTGACTGCGTATGGCGCGCACATTTCCTGCTTTCCGAAGCGACGAACACGCAAGTGCCGGGGCCATGACAATGGCACGCTGGACTGTGATTCTGTAAACGTTGGAACGGACGTAGTAAATGTTTTAAAGCAAAAGCCATAACATAATGGCATCTTACACGCGCGTTCGTCAACGCCTTGTTTTGGTTATTTACTTCGAATATTTTATAGTGGGAAGGCGAGCTTCGTGCGCCGCGTGTACTTACATTCCGGCATTCTCCTTGATGCTGGGTAATTTTTAACCGTGTCCTCGAGCAAAATATTTTCTCAGAAAGTGTGGAAAACGCAGGCATGCGTCAGCGATCAAAATGTTAAGATGCATATGTGAAAGCTGGTGACTTGCTCCAGAAGTAATCACGATGTGTTGTAACTTCGTTGGATAAACGTAATTGTACTGCCGGCTGCATCGAGCGTGCATGCTTGGAATGCGACTCGGGGCGCTTCTACAAACACCTTGCTGCGCTTCTTATATTATAGCGCACTGGAGGAAGGCGACCACCTTTGCTCTGTGGCCCCACGTCCTTGTATATACCACGGCCTCCTCAAATACGTTCGACTTCCTCTTGACCTTTGCGCGGTCTCGTGTTTTTTCCTCCCTTCTTACCCTGTCCCTGCTTGCTGAGCAGACCTGCTCGTCTGCTTTTTCTATACGGACGCATTGATTGGTCTCTGGCGGCCATTGATGAGCCGGTTACGGCTGAACACGAGCTGTCAGCGAGCTGCCCTTCACCGACTCGTTGTTTACAAACAAGTCAGCGTTTGTCCACACAGGTGCGGGCACTGCGCGCGCGCGGAAACCAGATTCGTGCGAAGTGTCTGCGCATATGCCTCGCCGTGCCAGCGCTGGATTTTTTATACGTCACCTCCCGGAAAGGCGCTGATTGGATCCGAGTGCTGCGTCATGCGTTCGGCTCGGACCCATATTCTCACTGATTGAACACGAGTCCCGTCCGAACGTGACGTAGATCTCGGTGTCCAATCGGTGCCCTGCCCTGTTTCGGCATTTTGTAGGTGTTACCGAAAATGAATTCAGGAACCTTAATTTGCGCGGCCTTCTTGAAGAAAGGCCTTGTGTATTCTGTGAATCCGCCCGTGGCTCAAACATGGCTTTCTTCAATGCCACCTATTGACTGCTCTGACGCAAAGCTCGTGCGTCCGATCAGCATTTCGGACGAAACGTGTGACGTTTCGGAAGGCTGTGCCACACCGTGTTCTCCGTCCAGTTCGCTCTTTTTTGTGGCGTGGACGACTTTTCGCGTGCACCCCCTCTTATGTTTCTTCCGCCATTTTCAGAAATTGCCTGTTCGGCAGGTTCCAATTTTCTTCCCTTCGTTATTCGCTACGTTATTTTTTTTGCTTTTTTATGTAGTAAGCGGTAATTGTCTGTGCGTGTGCTCTGCGGTAAAGTAGACGTGCTGGCATTGTTCATAAAAAGTGCGTGTAGTTTTCAACCAAATACTATATATTTTTGTCAGCTATTTGTTTTTCTTTCTTAGAATAATGTTGTTATAAGGACATGCTTTGTAGGCATCATAT
Organism: Ixodes ricinus; assembly: GCA_037355805.1. Classification (NCBI taxonomy): domain Eukaryota; kingdom Metazoa; phylum Arthropoda; class Arachnida; order Ixodida; family Ixodidae; genus Ixodes; species Ixodes ricinus. The sequence goes on along the minus strand of JAZHYW010039144.1, from coordinate 347,693 downwards.
CCCTTCGAAGTTGCACTTGCCATAAGCTTTTTCTTCCAAAGAAGTCTTCTTCCAAAGATGATGGAGTGCACGTACGACTTCCCAACCTATATACTTCAGTTGAGCGAACGCTCGCCCAAATGCTAGTGCTATATACTCCGTGGATGGCGTTTTCCGAGCTGTTAGAAGCAAAATGTGATACGTACCCGCGCTGCCTCGTATTTCACGAGTTTCGCAGCCTCTGCGAAAGGGCCTCTGTTGCCAGCATTCCTGAATCTCGTAAGTATACAGCAAACAGGGCACGGATGGCTTGATTGGGACTGTAAATGTACATAAAAATGAAATTAAAATAAAAAGTTTGCGTACTTGGCGTGTGAGAGGGCAATGCATGTTGTTCGCTGCTACAGTGTGACGAAGTTCTAAGACACTCGTGGGAGCAGACCTCGTATGCGACTTTCTCAGCGTTGTGTCTTGTTATAATGTAGAGATTATATTGGACTCGCTCGCTTAACTCGGCGCACGCAGCCGGTCGTTTTGTGAGGCAACGAAGATCAGTAATCAGGGGATTGCCCCTGCATTTCCGACAGCTTTGACCTCCTTTTTTCGACCGGCCGGACAGTGAGGATTGCGAGGGAGAATGAACGCTGCGTAGAGTAATAACCCAACTCCCACGAGATCTGAAATCCTGCCTGGTGTACTCGTCGACGAAGTGGCGTCGAGGGCCGTATTGTTGCGGAGAGCTACGATTAATGGACGCCTTGAAAGCGAGTCGGTAGGCGTGCGGGCATTGGATTGTTTGTCTGGCCTCGGTGCAAATTAACGTGGCCCGTGACTGTACGCCGAATCGTTGAACTTTCGCAAAGGGCGCCTCTCCTTCGCCAGGTAAATGGCGGACAATTTTAGCCTGCACCTCACGTGGGAGGGAGATGAACCGGCTTCCTCAAAACTGCGCTGCCTGAAAGGCGTCTGCAACTGATGTGTTAAGCGTCCTATGCGGAGTGCAAGTGAGGAGAGGAGAAGAGGCCCGGTGAGATGAAACGCCGCCCTCGGAGCTGCTCCTCGGTCTGGACTCTGGAGCAGACGACCGTATCGGCCGTGACTTCCTCGTTCGTTGGAACGCGCCTGGCCTGGTAGTTGCTCCCGGCAAAAAACAACGTACCCTTCGATGTACTTTATCCTCTCCTCTCGAAGGCTAAAGTCCTCCTTCGTAGAGGACCGTTTAAAACAAAACAGCGCAAAGACGAGGACAAAGTCAACGGTAACAGACAGGACACTGCGCTGTGGCCTGTCAGTTACCTTTGACTTTGGCCTCGTCTTTGCGCTGTTTTGTTCTATGGCTGCATACCAACTCAGCCCTAACTTCTACGTTAATAAAGGACCGGTGGATTTCCTTAAACCGTAGAAATAAATAAGAGCCATTCCGACGACGCCGGCGGTGTTCGGCACTCAAACGCTACAAACTGACCCCCCCCCCCCCCCTTTTCGTAAGAAGCAGAGTTGCGCGTTCGTCCATCTTAAAGTCCGAAGTTATGCGTGGAAAGCCCCTCTTTACGCGTGCAGGAGCCATATTAACGGTATAGGCCGAATGAATAGGCCTAGTCCCCTCAAGTTCGCATGCGGTGGTACACTCACGTTGCCGTGGTTCCGCGATTGCCCCCCCCCCCCCCCCAGCCTCTGATGTCACACGCGTGATGTCCATGTTCTCGGTTAACAGCATGGTGAAAAACGTGCCCAAATGGGCAAAAGCAAATTGTTGTGTGTACGTTTATACAGCCGGAAGTTCGTCTGCCCCGTAGGGCGTCATGGTGTCTCAGCTCCCAGCTGTAGATGAGCAATTTATACCAGTGCGGTGCAACCGCTAACCTGAGTCGTCCACCACGCAGTGGGGATACACGACTGTACGTCGGTATACAATGCTTATCCAGATCGAAACCTTCGGGTTGAGATTGAACCCAGGATCCTGGGTTCTGCAGCGCGAGCTCGCTCCACGTGCTCCGAGCTCGTGCGCGCTAGCCCACTCGGCGACTGATCCCCTGCCCAAATGGGCCGGAATCGGGACCTACGCCCGCCTCCTCGTCGTCGTCGCAATGTTCAGGTGAATGATACATGGATGGTGTATACGATCTCATGCAGAAGCAAAGAGCGTAGGCCCGGTTGGCTGGTTATAGTTAGCGGCTAGCAGCTGCGACGAAACCGTGCAGCGGCCGTAGTAGAAACTTTCCTGAGCAGCATTGAATTTTCGTTTGTCACGTGATTGAATTTGGAGAACAGCGGCGTGGCGGCCTGAGGAAAAAAGACGCGCAAGTCTAAAAAAGAAATCTAACGCCACTGTTCCCTCAGCGCGACGAGCAGACGATGCTCTTGCTCGCTCTGACTGGAGAGAACAGCAAGTATAGAGACAGTGGCAGCTATAGCCTCTGCGCTAACCCACTATCCTTCCGATCGAAGCTCGGCGCTTCTTGCGCTGAAAGTGCTGCGCCCACGCGACAAGACAATCGGGTAATGGAGTGTAGTATAACTCTTAGTGACTTGTTTAGTGACTCTATTACACGAGTGCGTAGCGGGCACGCAGCCGTTGTTTGGAACATTGGAGGAGGTTCGACTCATTCGATCAGTTTGGAACCCGTATTTGAATTTGCACAGTGGGTGCAGTACCGCATTTCAGCGTTCTGGACATTGTCGTCTTGTACGTATACTGTACATGTATTTGCGTGGGCGGCTGATTGGGCAATTGATCTTGACGACGGCGTTTCCATTAGTAAGCGCGCAGGCGCGGCGTGGGACGCCGCGTATATTTGGCGTGGAGGATGGCTCATTTATCATATTCGTATTTTGTCGTTTTTTTTTTATATTGCTTTTTACGTGTCTCCACCTCTTTTTTTTTTTTCTTTCCTCGGGAGGCGTTTGCTGCCAAGCGATGTTGCAAACCGCCCCTTCCCCCGCCTTCTTAAAACAATCAACGTCTCAACTAAGTTCTTGGCGTTCCAAGCTCTGCTTGGTTCCTGTTTTGGGAGTACATGGGTTTTGTCTTCCGGTTTGCAAACAACCAAGTCTATCTTCTTTATTTGTTTTTGCTCTACAAAAAAAAAAAAAACTGCGTTAATCATTTTGTTTGGCTTGCGTTGTCTGACGCGGTGGCTGAGGGTGCGGACGGACAATAACAAATGACGGCAGGTATACCCCGTTCCAGCTTACGAGGAACCACGGCGGATGCTACGAGCCATCCCAGCCAATCCAGCGCTAGGAGCGTATCACGTGACTGCACGCCCCTTGCGTCGCTGCGTTCAACCCCGAAGGTCACGTGGTACCTACGCGCCATGGGACTGGCTCCGATGGCTCGCATCGTTCTGCTGCGCGGTCCATATAACGAATAAAACAGTTCTCAAGTCCGGGAAGCAGAATTGCATTTTATACGAATGGACTGGGTGCCACCGAATTGTCACTCGCGAGATTTCGGTGATTCATACACCGCTGCACGAAACTAAATACACCGAAACTATTGCCGCCTACTTCAATGTCCCACGCGCAACTAATCGTCACTTTTTAATTTTTTTTTTTAAGAATAATGTTTGGCATTGTTTAGTGTCTTCGAGACCGATACAATCGCGAACTTTGGACGAACCGAGGTTCAACTGGATTGGCGATCCACTTTTGGCAAACAAATCGACGAAGTGTGACTTTTGAACAGCGTTGCCTGATGTCATGCGGTGACGACGATGATAACGTCGAGAAAGAAAATAGAAGAGGAAGATGCGCGAGGAACGCGGGCACGGGAGAATGAGAAGGCATTCGGAGCTGACCAACGAGCCGGGACGGACGGCTACGGCGGCTGCTTATAAAATGGCCCGTCCACGTTATGGTGCCAAGGCTGTGGGTCCCGACAAGCCCGCGGTCGCTATGCGTACGACACAGCCCGGCATCGCTTCGAGGCCCCGAGGCGCTAACCCAGAGGTGGCCCTTGAACTACATCGGACGAACTACAAGCGACTCTAGAATGAGGAGACGTCGGCGTAATCGCCCCGCTATATTTAGCGGAAAATTTATTTGGCGTTGAGGTCACGTGAAGTCAATTTTTCCCGCTAAATCTAGCGGAGAAACTGAATTTGTTCATGGGTGACGTGCCACGGAGTCATGTGACGCCATTTTCCCGCTAAATTTAGTGGGAGACTGAATTCGTCACGTGACGTCAATTTTCCCGCTAAATTTAGCGGGGAAAATGACGTCACATACTTCATGTCACGTCACCCAGGAACAAATTCAGTTTCTCCGCTAGATTTAGCGAGATAACTTAGCGGTATAATTTAGCGGGGAAATTTTATCCGCAAATTTCGGGAAATTTTCGCTAAATTTAGAGGAAAATTTAACGAAAGGAGGGAAGGGGAGGAGGAGGGTACGGAGCAGGAGGAGGGGCATACCTCCCTTCCGTACCCTCCTCCTCCTCCTCCTCAAGAGCTGCGCTCTAGTTTCGCATTGCAGAGATTCGTAAACGTCCTTCATTTTTTCTGTGTGCCAATAACTCTGAATTTACCATCTTTCTTTGTGCTTGACAATTTATTTTCGAATTTCTTTTTTTTCTCTGTAAATATATCTTCATTTTTTTATTTTCAAACTGGCTGGCTAGTTTGCTCTCTCTTTTGCCCGGCAGTCGTGACACCTGACTTACACACAAAAACTTCCTATATATATATATTTTTTTTCAATTTATACAATATATTTTTTCTTAAGAAATTCGGTTCTAAAAAGGTTTTTTGATGCCCCAAGAACTCTTTCAGCCCGTAAAAAAACAATTCCGCCTAAAAAAAGTTAATTTTTTATAAGTATTTTCATGAAGAAACCTTTTAAGGGGTGCTTAAAATACTTTTTAGGGTGCAAAATATGGAGCCGAAGGACCCTTATACTCCATCTCACAAATGTCTGCAGTGAAGACAAAGGCACAGGCGCGTGAGCCTAACTCAGCAGAATTCTTTTGTTTTGTACGAGAACACGTGCATGGGAGGCACTTTCCAAAGCCACGCACTCGTGTCCATGCCTTTGTCTGTACTGCAGGTGTTTGTGAGATGGAGTATAAAAATTATTTTACGAACATATATTTTTAAAGTGTAAATAAAAACAAGCGCAACCACTTGAAGGGGCCATGCAACGATATTGGGTAGGAATGTCCCTCATTGTACGCAGGTTTACTGTCACATATAGTGGGACCCAAGTACACTCGAGCGCAACGCCACTAACCAACATTTTTTTTATTGCTAATTGCGTGGTGCACGTTAAAGACTTCAGGCTGGCGGTTGTACCGCACTGGCTAGATTGATCATCTACAGCTGAGACACTAGACGCCCACTGAGGCGGACTAACTTCCGGCTGTATAAACATACAACAATTTGTTTTGCCCCTTCAAACCCTCAGTTGAGGGGTTGAAGGCCGCTCGTTTTTCTCGATTTCTTTACTTCAACCGTCACTGCGCGGAGCAGAAAAACATACAAAAAAAAACACATGTTTTAACGGTTATGAATGTCGAGGAATAATTCTAAGCGGTATTTACTGAAAGCTAGGTGGCGTCATCTCTGTTTCAGTACCCGCGCTTGCGTATGATAGTCGAACCGTAGAGTTATTACAATAAACGCTAGAGGCTCAGCTGGCGCTAGTGTCTACGGGACTTCCGGTTGCAAATTGAAGCAGACAGCAAACAGTCGACTTTTCCTGCCTTCCTGTGTATTCCTATGGAAGAACGTACGTGGTATTTTTTCTTCGCCACGGAATAATAAAAAGAAATCGGCGTATTTCTTTACTCGTAACGGGTACTATATGTATCCTAATTCACATGATAAAAGTGTAAATTATTTAGTTAATATTTTTTTTTATTATTGAGCGATGTTTAAGTTAGCGGAAATTGAGGCCCAGGTCTATGTTGTACAGCATGATATGTCAATACAGGCTATAAATTCAAGCAAAAAGAACACATAAAAAGCAAAACGAACAAAAACAGCTCGGTTACTGATTTATTTTGATTATTCATGCACAGTTTCTTACTAACCCATTACGTGTCCTTCGTTCCATAACTCCATGCCTCGTTCTTGTCGTCTGTTTTGATTGTTTGATTTGGCATATGTTAGCATCCTTTTGGTTTTTTGTCAAGCTGATTCACTCTGTGTGCTTCATAGCATTGACTATATCCGTAAATACGTGGCCTTTAGGGTGTATTCACTGGCGGCCATATCTGTTGCGCTAATGCTGAGCACGTGCTGACGGCTAGCTTCCACAGTTATTTTGCAACGCATTCGCGCATAGATTGCCGCTCTTGCGCCCATTAATGTAGCCGTCTGACATGCGCTCGAAACAGTGACCTCAATAGGCGGCCAGTGAATACCCCCTATAGGGAGTATTCACTGGACGCCATATTTATGGGTGCTGTTTCGAGCGCATGCTCAGAACGAGCTCACATCAATAGGCTGCTAAGACCGGCACTATTGATGGTGCGGAATGCACGTTGCAAAGGAACTGTGGAAGCTCGCCATCAGCACGCGCTCAGCATTGCAGCACACAGCAATGCCTGCCAGTGAATACTCCCTATATGAGCAGTCTGTAACGTCAGCATGTATTATACATGTGTATTAGGCTATCTTAGCGCGGTGTTTGGCACCATGAATTCTAAAGAAAAACGCTCCGGCATATTTTTGTACATCTAATTGTACGACGTTCGAAGCTTTTTATTCTGTCACAACACTATGCAATAGTTGCTCTTATAATCGAGCGCGAAGAGAAATCGCATTTGCGTTTCCCCATGGGAATGCATTACCGGAAGTCAAATTTAGACTGGTTGCTGTCTGCTTCAAATGCAACAGCACACTAGCGCCACCTGTACCTCTAGCGTTTATTGTAATAACTTTATGAGCCGAACTACAGTCGAACCTGGTCGAGCTGTATAATCCCGGCAGGCTAGCTATATTCCTAATAATAGGAAAAATAGGCTAGCTGTTCGGCGAATGTATAGACGTAAGTTTGCGTGAAGGCGTCCGAGGTGTTGTTTTTCTATTCGCGCCGAGTGTCCGCAATATGGTTTCTCTAATTGAGGACAGATGGCGCAAGCCTGATTGTCGTGTGCTGAAGTGATTGTGTTAATTGTGTGTACGCTTATACAGCCGGAAGATAGTCAACCCCAATGGGCGTCTGGTATCTCAGCTATAGATAAGCAATTTAGCCAGTACAGTACAACCACTGGCCTGGTGCATCACGCAGTAGTGATACACGACTGCACGCCGCTACGATGCTCATCCAGATCGAAACGAACAGGAGTGGGGATTGAGCCCAGGATCCCCGGGTTCTGCAGCGCGAGCTTTCGCTCCACGTCTCCGAGCTAGTGTGCGCCAGCCCACTCGGCCACCGATACCCCCATGCTAAGGTGGAATATTTACAGAGGTAACGCTTTTTCTAGAAACCAGTTTGAAAACACAAATATTCGAATTACATCGAACCGTGTGTTCAGAATATTCGATCGCATTATAAGCAGTAGACTACACAACTATACTCGTTTTCACCTCAAGAAAAAAGCGAAGTTTTGCGCCTCGTTCATACGCCGCCAGAAGTAGTTTTTAAAAGATTTGGTTGTCGGAGGTATAAGCGGTGCTTTTGGCTTTTGAAATGTATACTTCTTGATAACATAGCACACATCTAGTCTAAAATGCACTTACATATATCATAATTGTCTACATAGAGGGGGAAATTAGTAATGCTCCATGGGGAGTCGGACTCTTTTACTACGGTTCTTGAGGTGAAAACAAGTATAAGTTTTGGTAGGTGCTAGATTGAAGTTATCATATGAACTTTGACCCTCAATGTTTTTAGTGAAAGTAAAAGGTTAACATCTTGGGAAGAAACAGCGGCAAAGAAACTTGGACAAGAGTAAAGGTTGTTTTGGAAATATTATTTATATTACATTGATTGCAATTTACCTGAAAATCTAATATATATATATATATATATATATATATATATATATATATATATATATATATATATATATATATATATATATATATATATATAATCCAGCAAACAAAAGAACAGCTTGGTCAACCAAGTCTTCTTAATGGTGATGTTTATACATATCTCAGACAAGACTTTTCAGGATTTCTATCCCGGGCTAACCACCTCTGTCAATTTTTTAATGCTCTTTCAAGTACCGCTCCAAATCCGAGCTTTAGATTGCGGCTCCGAAAATTCCCATATTGTTGCTATGTAAAATAAAATTTAAAAAAGACAATAAAAAATGCGCGCATTGTTTGGTTATTGAAAATTGAAGAGCTTTGCATTAGCTCTTTTGGCAGCTACGAGCGCTAGCTTTTGTGACATTCCGCCGCAGATGCACGAACAGGTGTGCTGAAACTGAGTCACTCTAAGAAGCTGTATCACTGCAAGCTTGCGCTTGCCGTTTTCACTTCAAGCACCTCAACTCCATCCATTCCTCCCGTCCTCTTTGCATGTGGCGCCATCTCGTAGATTGGCGCCGAAGACGCGTCTACGTGATTCTTTTTAGGTGCCACAGGTGGCGGCACGGGCAGCGTGCAACCGAGCAGCTGTTGTAACGCGTGAGAGCAGCCGGTGCGGTTTACCAAATAAAATAGCTGCACCGAGAAAAAAAAATGAAGTCAGGTGTCTCGCACGAGATCGCTTTACGAGGACGGCAGCGTTCGTGGGGAGCCGTTTAGCTGGTCAGTCCGTGTCGGTGAAAGTTCATCTTGTCCCCCTGTGTTTGCATCGCTCTTCGAAGCAAGATAACCACCGATGTGTTTATGGCGGAAAACCCCTTCCACGCCGCCGAGAGCGCTGGCCCGCTCTGGATTTCCTGTCGCCGTGCGCTGAGACACCAGCGTCGTCTGCTAGGACCGGCGTCGTCTGCTAAAACGGAGATCGTCTGCTAAGCGATCGTCGTCTGCTGTGTCGCACGTACTCGGCGCAGTCGGTGAGCTGACTGTTATTATTGCACCGTTCGGGATATTCACTAGTTGCTTTGCTTTGAGGTTCTCCGATTTTTCGTTGCAGCGTGGTGTTGTTTGTTCACGTGTTTCCGGTCGAGACAGTGATATAACATAGTTCTGTCTGGCTTATGTTGGTTATAACTTCTTTTTTTTTTTGCATTTGGTGTTTAGTTAGAATTCTCTTCAGGGATGATCTTTAATATTATAAACAGACCTGCAGTGCCAGTGCTCCACTGAGCGCACCACAGCTAACACGAACAAGCGATCGCCGCTTCTTTTCTTATTGTCCTTCTCTGGTAATTCGAGGGCTATGATCAAGACGACTATCGTAGCGAAAAGGTGACATTTCAAGGTGTTAACCGTACGTTGTATTAGACCAGTAGAAACTAATTATGCCCATCCACAACAAAAAAGAATTAAAAACACAGGTTTTAATGCCAATGAAAGATAATGCTCTCGAAGGAATAGCTGTTGTTTCTAGGTTCCAAGGTACGGCATTGTGTCACTCGACAAGAGCCTCGGATAAACACGTCGTCTTTGTGAAGATAGTTGCTAAGCGAACGCCACACGAAGGTTATTTCGACCATTTTATTGGCTCGTGTGCTCTGTTTTGAAGCTTCACTGGCGTCTTTATAGTTCACCGTTTTTACTTCCTGTGACGTTGAAGAACGTGCTCTAAGAAATCGCACCTACAGTCTTTACATCTTGAAGTTTGTCATTGCTAAGAGGGTAAACAAGAAATTGGTGGAATGACATCCTTAAAAACAAAAAAAATTGGTTGTCCACTTTGTTTCTCATTTTCTTTGTTCCTTGGTTTCTGTTTTTCACGACGTTTGATGACGTTTTTTCTTCTTCTTAAGTACAGAACGTTCAGACACCTGTGATTACAGCTTACACAGCTTACCGCATTGTCTCGACGTTTCCATACTGCGATATTATGCTTAAAAAGAAAAAGAAAGAAAGAAAAGCTTTAAGATTAAAGCAGGCGTCAGTGCTAGCGTCGTCTGTTTTGCCATTTGTATTGTTTCCTTCTATTTTGGCATTCTCGAGTCTGGATATCAACGCGCGCTCGTATCATCAAAAACGTTCCGTTCTGCGCGTGTTTACATGTTGGTGGTTTCCACGGAGCTCTATCTTGCTCCTCGGTCGTTCATAACCACTGGAAAACATTAAGCAAATGCTCTACGCAGACATAACTAAAGCAGCTTGTTGGCGTTATCAGGTGGCTCCAGGAGGACAGCATTTGTTGACAAAGGGTTAGCCGCGGCAGGAGACACACGGGCGGATCGGTGACCGAGTGGATTAGTGCACCTCAACTCGAAGCACGTGTAGCGAAAAGCCTGCTCTGCATGCAGAACCCATGGGATCCTCGGTTCAATCCCCACCCCTGCCCGTTTCGATTTGGATGCGGCACAATGGGCCCTCCGGCACGAACTGCGCATGTGCGAGTCTTCTGTGGTAGCACATGCGCAGTTCGTACCTGAGTGCCCCTTGTACCGTATCGGGTGTGCGAACACGGTTCCCGAAAACTCTCTACTACTGCGTGGTGCACGTTAAAGACCCCCAGGCTAGCAGTTGTACTGCACCGGCTACATTTCTCATCTACAGCTGACGCACCATGGCGCCCATTGAGGCTAACTTCCGGCTGTATAAATATGCATGCAACACGGTCATGATTATTAGGGTGACGCAGGTGCTTCGTAAAGGACGAGGCTTTTGTCAAGAACTGAACGTTGGAGATGGCGTTGACGATTGTCGTTTCTCTAGCAGAGCTTTCTATGGTCACTGACAGAATGGGAGAACGGCAGGGCGTATCTTTGCGAACGCCCGGCCTTCCCTGTCGTTCTCACCTTGTTAATAAGAGTTTTTAGGTGATCGTTCCGATGACTACGATATCTATACCCGATACTCCCCCGGCGCCTTTGCACGTGCACCGTATCGTTATCGGAGGTATCGGAACCATCTATTGAAACTCTCTAATGACTTTAGCTGACATGATGAAGGATATGGTCACAATGGATATACCTACGGTTTTCATAACGTCATTCAATATTAGGGAGTTTTGGTAGACCGTTTTGATACCTCCGATAAAGACGGCCGATGACGGTGCGATGCGTGCCCAAAGCCGTCTGCAAAATATCGGGTATCCTTATCGGAGTCACCGGAACCATCCACTAAAACTCTGTATTAGAGAGTTTCATTCGATCGATCTACTAAAACTCTCTAATGACGTTGACTGTCATGACGGAGAGGATGGTTTCCATGGATTTCCTACGGTTCTAGTAACCTCATTCAATAGGGAGTTTTCGTAGATCGTTTTCGCCGTCCCGCAACGCTCTCCGCAACCCGCTACGATACCCGGAACTCTACAGCCAAGGCCATCGGCGCGCAGGCGCAGTAGCGGCTTCTTCTTTGCGGAGGGCTTAGCGGAGGGAAAAACGCGGTCTACGAAAACTCCCTAATATTAGGGAGTTTTCGTAGACCGCGTTTCCCCTCCGGTAACTGTAAGCCCTCCGCAACGAAGAAACCGCTACTGCGCCTGCGCGCCGATGGCCTTGGCTGTAGAGATTTCCGGGTATCGTAGCGGGTTGCGGAGAGCGTTGCGGGACGGCGAAAACGATCTACGAAAACTCTCTATTGGCGAGTTTTAGTAGACTGTTCCGATACCTCCCGTATGGGTACCCGATAACGACACGATGCATGCGCAAAGGCGTCGGCGGAGTATTGGGTATCGTTATCGGAGGTATATGTACAACCTACCAGGACTCCCCCTACTAGGTAGTTTTCGCAAATTGTGTTTTTCCCTTTCCATACGTTGTCCGCAACGAAGACACCGCTCCTGCACATGCGTGCCGCTGGCCTTGTCTCCGGAGTTCCGGCTCTCGTAGCGCATGGCGGAGGGCGTTACGGGTTGGAGGAAACTGTCTACGACGTTTACGTGACTTTTCGGTACGAGCGAAGTAAATAAAAGGAACGAGGGATATACGCCGTCTAGACGCGAGTTACTTAACGCTATAGGCTTACGTGATGTTCCGCCTGTGCTTCTTTCATTTTTATAGGGATTTAATGCTTCGAAACACGTTTTATCGCTGACCGTGTAGTTCCTGTCACAGCTTCCGTCTACAGAAATAGTAGTACATCCAATTTTAGGCGGGAGGTTTTTTTGGTGGGTTTTGTTTTTCCGCTCCTCAGTTGTGGGTACAGGGGAACATTATAACAACCACAATCAGCAAAGTGTGCCGATTGGAGCGTGTCTGGTTGTTCGCAACCTTTTTACCCACTTGACTCGATTCTTTCTGCCCACGTATAATGAGGTCGTGCGAGCTTATTTTTGGTTGCGCAAACGAAAGACTTACGCGAAATCCTTAATCCGTTCTTCTAGTTCTTGATCTTCGTTGATCGCTTCCTCAATTCATTTTAGCCTCGGCGATCCGGTACCATCTGAGACACTGATCTACAAACGGGGATTTCGAATTCATTCCGTAACCTCGGGCCTCGTGCGTGGACCGCCATTGCAGAGACAGTGCGAGGAAAGTGAGCTTTTTTGTGTCGTAGTTTTGGCTTCCTGCAATTTGAGGAAAAAGAATGACATAAATAACAAATGTTGTTCAGTAAAACTTCTTTTTATTATTTAAAGAGAGAGGAATGGGAGCGCAGGCGAGCGGGTGAATGTTAGGCAACATAATAAAACCGGAGACACGGACACAAAAGGACGTATACGCAGCATCGATACGGTGTTGTGTATGTCCTTTTTGTGTCCGCGTTTCCGGTTTTATTACGTTGTCTTTCTTTATTGTACTGATCACAGCGTCGTGATAATGCGGCGTCGGTATATAGTGCTTTCCGACGACACCGAGTGTGTTACCGAAATCTGTAGTGCGTGGTGTGCTGTATTACATTGTCGGTTGGCATAACTTGCGCGTAACCATCGTGTCTTTCGCGCGATCGAGCGGTGTCTTGTGCAGGTCTTCGGACGACTTTGTCATACATGCGTGATGTGGAGTCCCGCCAACTGCACAGCCCGTGATTCTCCGTATGGAGTCATCTAGAGAGAAACAATGGAATGGCGATTTGTAAGAAAACACGTGACATTACAAGTCCCGCACGCAAGTACCGGTCAGCTGGCTAAAAAATATCCTCCCCTCCCTCCCCCCCCCCCCAAAAAAAAAAGAAAAAAGAAGAAAAAGTTTGGGTTAATTTTTTTGCAATACACGAAGATCAGCCAATCACAATAGACAATAGATCTGTCAGAGCGAATAACGAAGCCCAAAATACAATTATAAAAAAAAAAGTAATAAACGCGACGTGCGCAGGAACAGTGAGTGTCGACGCCTCACCTGGTCGTTGTACCTGCGAATAACTTTTTTTTTTCTTCTTTTTTTAAGGGGGGGGGGGGGGTTCATCGTTCTCCGATGCTTCGTCATTCGCTGGGATCCTTCCGTTGTTCACCGTGATCGTCTGTCTCCGCGTTCTGCTGGAAAGTAAACTCCAAGAGGCTTTCTATAGAGAGTTGTTCGCCTATAAATCTTTATTTATCTGGGCTGGAGAGTATAACTTAACGAGCAAGCTGTTTTATAAACAATAATTAGCTTTGTCCTGGATGGAAGACGCCACGCACGTGCCCGCTGTTCTCTACTTTCATCAACAGGAACGCGTAGCTTTTCATAGTACACTCTCGCAAAACAAAAACAAAAGAAGCAAGCCTGTGAGTTGCCTTTCGTGCACAGCACGCGGAGGAATCCAATCACGGTCGGCAATGTCTGCAGCTTGCACTCTAAAAAAGGCCCGTGCGTCCACTTTCCCGCACAGCACTCGGAGAGCCAATCACCGCAACATCCGGAGGCAGCTCAGCGAATGGTCTGAACATATGTTTAGACGAAAAAACGCGGTCTGAGTTGTGGCATTAAGCAGTGCAAGCGTGACGTTTTGCATTGCTTAATGTCACAACTCGGACTGCGTTTTTTTGGTCTAAACATATGTTTCGGCATCGTCATTCGCTGAGCTGTGTCCATAACCTGCGGTGATTAGCTCTCCTAGTGTTGTGCGGGAAAGTAGACTCATGGAATTTTTTAGAGTGTGTGCTAAGCTCTTCGGAAACCTTTAGTCTGGCCTCCAGAAGAGTTTAGGCACTTGCCGATGTGCTGCGTGTTTATGCGGTTATGGTCCATTAGCTAAAGAATCGTCCTGCCAAAAACCAATGCCTGTAAAGCACGCGAGGATAGATATTTTATATGTAATCAGCTTATATCAGAGTATATACCGGAAAACATCAAAATCAAAATACGAGATGATAATTACTTTGTAAAATGGAAAAAAAGAAAAAGAGGCGCGTGTTACGACGTGGATTGAACAAAAAATATGCTCGAATAATTCTAAAATTAGTTCGGACGGGAACACAATTACTCGAAATCTGCACACAAGCAAAATGCGTAGTTTGCCTATTCGTGAGGAGGGAGGGAGGGAGGGAGGGAGGGAGGGAGGGAGGGGAGTGGAAGGGAAGGGGAGAGTAAGATGGAAGATGGACATTTTGTTGATTACAAAAATTGGCTTCCGGCTGTTGTGCAAAAAAAAAAATATAACACACGGACTTTTTTTTTTTTTTACAGTGCATGGTTTTACATTGGTGGTTCATATTCCTGCAGAGTACCCTCCATTCTTTTTTCCTCTCGGAAATAAAAGAATCAATAAAAAATACCTTTGAAATACTCTGGTCAAATGAATGCGCCAGGAGTTCCTTGCACACCCTCCATCACAGCAAGCCCTGTTCCTCCGCGATCCGCAAATAGTCCGCTATTGAGGTGCAGCCATAAAAACGTCGCGCTGACGTCACGTAACTGGTCATGGCTCCTGGTTGGCCTTTCCGGGTTGGTACCCATAAGGGTGTTTATTCGGCCCATTATTTAAATTGTATTGGACTATACACCTTTTCCAATATTTCCAAGTCCTCAGCCCAGCGTGCGATCTCCTCAGCCCAGCACGCGCATGAATTCGTCGCTTCGCAATGCGAGAAAACCACGCGCCATACACACGAACACTGAAAATGGAACCGTCCAGGAGCCCGTTTTTGGAAAGCTCTATAACAGCTGATCTGTCTTTTTAAAAACAAATTTGAAACTGTATTTAATTTTATGTTTACGTTTTTATTTTTTATTTTCTGCCGTCTTCCTTTCTCTCTCTCTCTCATCGGCAAGCGTGAAAATTGCGACGATGGCATGCGAGTACCTGTCGATGATTCTGGTCTGCTGCGTGCATTTCTCATCGAAACCGTGTCAGTGTCTTGTGCATGCATATCCGGGGGAGTTTAGGAGGAGGAGTTTCTGCCGTTTCGTGATTGATTGGACGCTATGTCCCACGACAGCTGCGAGGGGACTTTGAATTGCTTGGTCGACGGATCTTCACTACTATAACGAAGCTGACCTGGACATTTTTGTTCCTCTATTTCCTCGCCCCCCCCTCCCCCTTTTTTTTTCTCCGCTTTTTTCTCCCTTGTTTATTTGGTTGCACGTTGTGCAATTTCGTGGTGGAAAAACAGTCATACTTGGGTCGGATCTCGACGGGTATATGATTGGATCATCACGGTATTTATTTTTGTTTCTTCTTTTATTGAATTGTTGGTTTTGGTGAAAAGGGCAAACTGTGCTCCACGCATACATTGTATGTAGGCTTCCGTGTTTTGGGGGTTTATTTCTGTTCGACTACGTGGGGGAGTTCACGAAATCAGCGTATGTTGGTGAATGTATTTAAAGTTGCACAAAAATCAGTTTCTTTTTTTTTTTTCGTATCGGGGCGCATGTTGCATAATAGGGAGTTCTATTGAGTCGTTTCGGGGCGATCGGCTTGTCCCCGACCGATTCGCCGACGCTACTGCGCATGCGCGCGTAAATTGCTCGGGAACTCGGGAACGGTTTTGCCTCCAAGGAACGTACGCGCGACCCGAATACATAAAGCCGTCCCGGTACTGATATGTATGAAAAGACAACAACAACGAGATTAGGTGTGTGCTTTTCCAAGGAAGAAACCGCCTCAGTGGGACGAGCTATGTTCCTCCAGGTGAACGCAAAATGAAGCTGCGGATAAATATATCATGCCATACATCTTGGGTTTTTCTTATTCGAGGACAGCTCCATTTCGGGGTTTTTCGATTTTCCCCGATTTTGATGAAGCCGGATCGGGGGTAACCTTTTCGGGGTTTAGCCGGTACGCGCGCCGAAAGAAAACACGGAACCCTCATTTATGGGTTATGTGACCTGTGTCGCAGTTGTCGTTCTATAGATGTCTTTTGTTTCCGTTTTAGAGGGACAAAACGTGAACACTAGCTCCCATGACTCGTCCTTGATGTAGCCTGTGAACGCCGCTGGTCAATTATTTCAATTTCTTTTCAATTCTTTGCCACTCGCATTAGTTCCGCAGAAATGCACGTCGGCGGCTGTTTTTAGCCATGTTTTTATCCTACCGTTTTTTTGACGTTGATTACTCCATTTTTTTTAAATGTAATTTGGGATTCAGATATTTCGCGGTGCCGCACTTCTCGTTTGACGTGAGCTGTCTGCACTAACAACTCGTTGCTTCTGTCGAGAAAAGGGCTTAATCTCTGTCAACGCTTTTTTTGTTATTTTTGCTAAACGTGTGGTTTTGCGATAGGCAAATTTGCTGTGAACCTGTGTGTTTGTGTGTGCGTGTGTATGTGTCTTTGTGCTCATATATATATATATATAGGAGGCTATGGTGTACTTGTGTGAGTGTTACTGTTTGTGTACGTGTGTGCGTTTTCGTTTTGTTTGTTTGTTTCGTATCTCGCGACTTTATTTCAGTTTCAAGACGGTCGTCAGTTATATCGTTCACTTATCCGCCTCAACGGCGTCGCCATTCGCGGGGCGCCAGCGACATGATCATATCAGAAACACGGGATTGCTATTAAGCATCATCAGCGCCGCGCCTGCCAGCCAACAGCATGCACCATCAGCAGCCGCGTCTCTATCACTCCGCAAAGGGCGAACGCGTAATAAAATAGAACATCGAAACGATCGTATATAAAAATCGCGACTACGAACCTAATGATATTCATAAACACGGCCGAGTAGGAGTGGGGACTGATAGGATAGGATTCGGACGGATTTTATTAGCTTTTTGTTGCCGGTAGCGGCCGACGCCAATTTTATACGCGCTACATGTTTATATGTTGTTGTTGTCTGTAGAATTTAATGATTGTCGACGTTATTTATTGATGGGGGCGCTCCTTCCGTGTTTGTTAATGGTTTTTTTTCTTTTTCTTTCTGCTCGGGGCGGTGGGTCTCCGCCCTGATTACACGCTTGGGATTCTGAGGTGATTAGGAGGGTGATGGAGCGGAAGGTTTAATTGCTCTCGCGGTTATTTCGGTGTCGATTGTGGAATTCATTTTGTTGCGCGTGTCTCCAGGGGCTTGGTCGTCTTTCGGGCGCTGTTTGTCCCGTGTTGTTTGTTCGTGTTCGTCTGCTCCAGCAGTCGACTGTCCGCGTTGCTTGCGTATAGTTCTTGCCTCGTTTGTTTGCGTCTGTTGTATGTCTGTTTTTTAATGTAAGTATACGTGTAGGCATGTCTGTGTGCTCGTTTTTTAATCCTGATCTTTGATCGTGAATGTTGAGCGTTCTTATGGTGTTTCAGGGGTGTCAGTTGGTATACATTTGTGTTTGTGAATGTTGATTTGGTATCTTCTGCGTTCTCAATTGTTGTCCGGTTCCGTCGTGATATATCTGTGTTTGTTCGGTACTCGTATTTGTCGACGGCTTTGTTTCCTCGATTTGATTACAACTTCTTTCGACAAAGGTGCATAAAATACTAACGTGACACACACAAGCGCGCACGCACGCAAGCACGAAGATCAAACAAGCGTAAAAACTGCACGCACGATAGACACGACAAACGCAGGTCGCAAGTTCGCCTACTTTTGTTGGCGAACAGGCAAAATAAAAACGGCGTTTGTCGCGCTATAGAGCCGGTTTCATAACGAATCCCTTTGTTGTATACTTAATTATTAATTTTACGCTATCCACGAGCCTATCTCTCTTGTTGCAGCCCGTGTAAGTTATACACGTGCCCCCCCCCCCCTTCCCCCGCCCTTTCTTTTCTACTGCAAAAAAAAAAATTATATTACACATTGCCGTACACTCAATCTTCTTCCAAATGTAGTGCTAGAGGTCCGCACCAGACGCCTGGGTCGGCTTACTACAAACAGCGTCTTAGCTAAGACTGGCAGAGAAGGCAAGATTACTTTCAATAAGTAATTACATTACATTACTGATTAATTTTGGAAAACAGACGAAAACGATATTAAACTACATTACAAATTATCGCAGACTAAAAGTAATGACATTACAGTTACTTTCTAAAAGTAATGAAATTACTTTGACATTACTTTTCAATACCTTGAGGCAGTAATTCGTGCTTATTTTATTTACAGGATATGTACTAGAACTTGGATCTTTCTGTTTACACCGTAACAGCCTCGTGCGCCTCAAAGTGAACCATATCTGAACAGTCGTGCCGCTGGCTCACAAGGTAGAAGTGTTAAACATAGAACAGCTTCCTTAGATGTGACTCACCGGTTTCGCTCTTCATTCAACGGTAAAGGTCCCTAGTTAAAGGATGATACGATTCCGTCTTCCTGATTTTGAAGAAGTTATAGCCCGGGTGTCGGTAACTTTAGTGGCGCCATGGGAGCTCGTTCTTACGATAAGTCGTCATGTGAAACGCTTCCCTTTCGACTCGAACGCAGTCTAATCCTTTTCTCCCAAGAGCACTAGTTGACGCATACTCGCGCATCCTCTCGAGGAGCATCGTTCCAAGACACCCGAAGAGCCCCAGTTCTTGCGCGTTGTCACACAAGCGAATGTTCGTTGTGCAGAAGCGTCGCCAGTTGTGGAAAGGGATGGCGCGCGCTTCCTACAATGTGTACTTTTTCAACAAAAGGGTAACGATATTTCCTCGTTTGCTTCTTCCCAACTGAACTCCCCGAGGAAAGGCAGAGAGGCATACCGCGAGCGGCACCAGCTTTGCTCGCTTCCCATCTTTTCCGACCAAAAGCATCCTTACTTGCCAAGGCCAAGGCTACGCACGAAACGTTCCGGGGCCCTGACGAGGCATTTGGGATTAACGATTTATTCGGGTCGTTCGTTATTCACGATGGTCGAAGCTTACCGTTTGACTTCGCTCGACGAAAGAGCAACAAAGCTGGGGATCTGCCTGCTGTGCTCTCACGTTTTAAAATGTGTTGACGTCACTGGTGATGTGCCCTTCGCATTGTAGCCTACGAGCCATTCACCCGTAAGCTGACAGTGCGGTGGAAGCTACAGCGTTGCACCGGTCACACGTCTACATTTCGCCGCGTAACCACGCTCTCGTTTATACCCACGCGCGGAGAAGGGGTCAGGGGCTGAAAGGAAGGTGGTTGATTGGTTCCGGTAAGTTCGTCGTAGCTCCTACCGCACTCTCAGCTTAGGGGTGAACGAAGTATAAGTATCGTCCTGATGACGTAGCGCAGTGGATCTGTCCTGCCTGCAGTTCGTAAGTGGCCTTCCAGCGATGTCTTCACACGAAGGCTTTTCTCCGTCTCCTTCGCCTCTCGAGCCCGCCTTTGCGCGTCTGGCGTGTTCCTCGTACGAGGCTTTGCTCTCAGATGAACCTCATGTATTTGCTTTGATGTCTGTTTCACGGCATTTTGCCATGCAAAACAAATTTTCGATATTTTTCTTAAAGCTTGCAAAACTGTTTAATTTTGAAAAGAAGTCGTTTCAAAAGGAATGAGTCATTTTCTTGAAAATATTGCCTGAAAGTAATTCATTGCATTACTAAATTACCAACCTAGAAAAGTAATTCATTACATTACTTATTACCACAGAAAGTAATTTAATTATTGTAATTTTTTTTTTTTTACAGTAATGTCGTTACCGCCATCTCTGGAGACTGGGGAAAGAAAGCCTGCCAAGCCTGAGGGGCTCGAGCGCTTCAGACTCGACTTGAGACGCCACTCGGCTCGTGTGCTAGCTTTGGCAGTGCTTTCTTTCTCCCTGTCTTGGCTGAGACGCTGCTTCTAGAAAGCCGACCATGTTCCAGAACGTACCGTTCGTTACCTTACTCAAAATGTAAGTGATTTTCTAAAAGTTTCAATGGGAAAATGGAGCCCTGTTCCCAGTATAGCTGGGCCTATTCGTCTCCATGTATCCGTGGGCCTCGTCAGCCGTCATTTTTCCATTGACATATTTTCGACAATCGCCTATAACGTTTGGATGAGATAGCTTAAAGCTCTAAAACTTTGGCTTCTGGAGCGTTCGGCGATGTGCATAGTTTTAAAATAAAAATAATAAATATACTATATATTTTTTTTTTTCGGGGGACATCTTGTGCGTAACAACAACGCTCCGCGATGGCCAATGCCCGCTCGAATCTCGGAACGGTCTAAAGGTGGACCCGAAAAGCTTTTTCGGGTGTTTTGTTTAGACGCGCTGAACCGACGCCGCGCGAGTTCGTGTATGTAGCGGGTCGGCATGCAAATGCGACTGCGCGTCTTATGTAGATGAAGTCGTGTACGTGTTGCACTCCAATTCGAAGCGTGCCTGTGCGTTAAGACACGCGCCACATACGGACAAAGAAACAACGACGAAGAAGAAAAAAAAAAAAAAAAACACGCACACAGGCAGGCGGTAAACCAGAATTCGCGGTTCACAGCAAAGGAAGACGCCTGCCTTTTTTATAAAAAAATAGTAAAAACAAAATTCAAATCCAGCTTTTTATGAAGATTCCAGACGAGTAATGCGCCTTGGAGTCTTGGCATGCGTGCTGTCGGTCTGCAAAGGTCGGATACGTTTCGCGGCGCTGCATGCCTTCTACTTTTCTTGCGTACCTTTTTTTTTCCTTGTAAATATTTTTTTTGTGTTTCCTTTTAGTTTTAAGCTCTGTGGTGACTTATCCTACTTAGTAGCAAAGCTTATTTCAGTCTGGCTTTAACGCGGGTAGAGTCGTTGGAGAATCGGCCCTAGTTTATTGGGTTGTTGTCAATTCCTGCTTACCGATCGTGTTTCCTTATGCGGCTTAGCGATACAGTAACTTTTTTTCTGTGTGATGTCTTTTCACAACAGCAGGAACCAGATCCCGTTGGGACCAGCGGGACATGCATATTTGAGCGGGTTGTTCACAACAGCGCAGGTTCAGAACGAGCGCTCACTCACCATCTGCAGAAGAACGACGGCCATCTTGACGGTGTAGAATGCGCATGTTGGGGAATTTCCCGTCAGCGCAGGCTCAGCGCAACATACAAATCTAATTCAACCATAACTGCCAGCAAAAAAAAAAAAAAATAAAAGAATAAGCTGGTAATAACTTTTGGTCGGCGTCATTTCAGTGTTTGCGCTTTGCGCGTGCTAATTGCTGTCTTTCCAATGCGATGGACAAGCGCGCGCAATAGCTGTGGAGATCGCACGCTGGGCTGTGTATTCGTAAATTCTGAAAAGCCTATGGTGCACTATTTCTCATATACGTTCATGAGAATGGGATTTTTATACACTCGTCCAAATTTTCCCTTTCTGGTCTGCCATATCGACCTTTTTATTGTAACCTGGAGAAAAGTACAAAATAATGTGTACAAGATACTCCCCCTTTTTTTCCCCGATTTTTTTAAATAATTTATTTACGTATTTTGGAATCTGTTTCCGCCCAAATCATAGACCAACAAGTTGTTTACAAGAGAGCCCGCGGCTGCCCGTACCAGGTGTTGGGCACTGCGCGTGCGCACAAACCAGATTCGCGCGAGATGAAGCGTCTGCGCATGCTTAGTACCGACAGCGGCGCCACCGCAGTGCCGTGACGTCACAGAGTTGAGTTGGTGTATGGAACTAGTGGTATACGATCCGGATGTCAAAGTTTCAGAACGAACCGCGTTATCGTATTCAAAAAGTTACGAGCGATTTTCGGAAAATTTTAGATGGTAAAATGGTGACCGACAAATCCCCGAATACATGGGGCTGAATGGTACGAACTATGCGGGAACGAGCTCCATTTTCCCATTGAAAATATCCGAAAAATCACTCGTAACTTTTTTTTTTGTTAACGAGATGACGGCCAATTCTGAAACTTTGACATCGGGTCAGGACCGTTAGCGCTACGTTGGGGCGGAGACTGAGCGTTCGAGGCTGCATAAATTATTTTTGTAACGAAAAAAAAATAAGCAAGAGACAGCAAAGGGAAGAAGTTGTCAGAAAGAAAAAGCCTCTCAGGTAGAGGGCGACTGACTGATGCTATGATAAGGCACGCTTCAAACATACATACCATTACCTTTTTGCAATTTACACAAAAATAAATTGGTCTGACCTCTGATGGTAATTACTGCAATTCCAACATGACCTCTTAGAACCAATATTAAAACAAAGTGAATTAATAGGTTTTAGCTTAGCATGACGATTATCTTCTCACGTCCGCTGAGCCTGATAAATACACGGTGAAGACAAAACTGGTCTACCCTCAACCATCTAATAAAAACATTAAAAAAATAAAAAAAGCCTTGTTGAATTAAAACTAAACATCATCTTGTATATAGGCAACGTAAAAATTGAAAGAGCGACATTTACGTGAGTGAACTCCGTCCAATAGCGTGGCGAGACCAAAACAATTTTTTCGTCGTCCGTACTGGAAGTTTCGCCATTCAAGATGGCAACGGCTACCCATAGAGTTGTACGCTAGAGCAGTCGAAAATTGACTTGCGGTATCCGCAAGTCAATTTTCGACTGCTCTGCGTATGGGACCATATGCATTCCCTATGGGAAAAAGTGAGTGCATTTTCTCCCTGCGCTCGATCATAAGAGCAAATATCTCAAATAATTCGTACGTACTAGGTAGCTTGGAACATTTCTCAGTCAGGCCGACGAAATAATTGGTCAGTTACGGCGTTCTTCTTTCAAATTCATCGCATTAAAAACGGTGCTACAACTGCTCCGTACGTGTATTTATGTGCACTGTCGGACACTGTTAGCGCGAACACGACGTCGGCGCTTTTCAGCATGAGGGATATACGTGCAAAACGAACGAAGGACATCTGGAAATCAAGGTAGACGGCAAGAACTACGCAGTAACACTGGATCAATAACTACCCGTGCATGTACGATCAAAATAAATTGAAGGCCACGTAATATATTCCGATTTTAAATAAGTAAGTACTGCTTTATTCTTTCTGCTCTGTGCGAAGATGCTTGTTCTACGCTAGAAACATCACCCGCACGCTCGAAATATTTGAGAACAAGTGCCGGATAAAAGCTGCCCGGAAGAGAAAACAATACAAAGAGACACCTTTCATGGCCCACGTACTTTATTCTTGTTTAGCGTTTTGAATGCTTTTATCTGCTCATAAAATGCACGACGGCGTCATTTTCATACAGTGACAGGACTGGAATATTAGTAATATATAAGCGTCAACGGAATGCTGGCGAACCTTGAACACACTCTATATTCCTTTCGATCGTTATTTTGCTTTGAATCGTCGCTCGTTTTTACACACCTGCTGCGGAGCACATGTTTGGGACTGAAATGTAGCGAAGTTAAACATCATTTACTGATGAAGAAAAAGGCGGTAACTAAAGCAATTACACTTTTACAGTGCTAATCAAGGTACATACTATTCGGTACGACCCGAATAACAAAAGTGTTCCGTGTTATTTTCCGGCGAAGAGACAAAATGAACGCGTGTTTTCCCATAGGAATGCACAGGAGCACCGCGAAAGTAGACTGGTTGCTGTCTGCTTCAATTTGCGTCACGGAAATTGCATAGACACTAGCACCAGTTGAACCTCTAGCGTACATTATAATAATTCTATGCGGCTGCCCAAAGAATACTGTTTGAGCAAACTCGTAAAATATGTTATCCACTTCTAAGGCTATGCGATGTGTTTACACCACTGTCGGGTGAGGTCCCTCGCCCGACAGTGGTGACGGACCTCTCAACATACGTGATTCCTTGTTCCTGGATGATGTGAAATGAAACCACCCTAATATCTGTTACTATTCGGCTGGCAGGTAGGGAAGGCAATGGCGCTATACTTTTCCCAGGACCTGTAGTGACTTCAGCCGCGTGGAACGCAGGCGATAATTGCAAGCCCGTTCTGGGCAATGCAGCTAACCTGAGAACAACGCGATCAAATATGGCACCCACTAATAACTGGAAAATAATCAGATAATAATAATATAAAAAAGGTCTATGGAGGTCAGCGGGAACTAAAAGCTGGTGTCGTGCAAGCGATGTCCTGTGGCGAAGCAACGTCAGGGAATGGATGGGGGTCGGCGTGTCGCCCTTTGAGGTCGCCATTTTTCACCCGTGTCGTGAAGGCTGCCCCTGCTGCCACGCTGTGTATAGTTTCCTCGTTGCGGGTGCACCGCGTCAACTGCCGACACTTGGAGCGAGAGCGAGAACTGTGTCGAGTCATCGAGGTCTTTGCCGGGACGACGATAGTTCGGGCTGGCTTGTGTACGTCGAGTCGACGACGGGGAAAACGGGCTTTGATCGATCTGCCTTCGTGAGCTTCCTTTTTTTTTTCTTTTTCTTTTCGGAACACCGCTTTTACAGAGGAGCCGACCTGTAGTCACTGACAGAATGAGAACAACGGGGAGGAGTTTCACTCGTCCCGCCTCCAGCACGCGCTCGCTACCTTCGATCATGCTTCGGCGTCTCGTGACATAGCCTCCTATGTACTGACAAAGCCTGGCAGATCGCCACGAGAAGCGGCCGCCGAAAGTGAAAAGGTGGAGCGGCAAACAACGGATGGGAGAGGAGAGCCACGTGACTGGCGCCCCGCTGCGGCGAGACGCCGAAACGCAGCGTCTCCAACTGCCACGGTTTGTGAGTGTAGAGGAGGCTGTGCTCGTGAACTTCGAGCGTGCACGCGCAGCCAAAGCACGACGGAAGGCAACGAGCGCGTGCTGGAGGCCGGACTTTCCAAAAAGACGGCCCGCAGTTCTCACCCTGTCAGCGACAGAATGAGAACCCCGCCGTCCTGTCTGGTCGTCATGGCACGTCGCGCTTTTTACAAACTCCCCGTGATGACGCAGAGCTCACTGCTCAATTTACTATCACGAGCCGATTTTTTTTTTTTTTTCGAACAACGAGCACGAAGGGGTCACGGTCGTTTGCTGCTTTTGAAAGAGCGGGACGTTCAAATAGGCCGATCAGGGGAACCGGATTCGCCCCGTGATTTCGACTCCGTGCGGAAATGCTTGTTCGCTCCCGGGGATTCCCGAGTTCCGTAGAGTGAGCTTCCGCTCCAGCTGATACCACACACACACACAGCCACATATCCTCCGGAGAACACATACTTTTTTACCCAAATACTTTATTCTGCCTTTACAATCGGAGAAAAATGTTTTGAGACACGGGAGCCCATTAATGTGGTGGCTCCCGCCGAACGGAATCGCACGGTATGGCCATAAAACGAGCGCTATGAATTACTACGACGGTCTGGTTCGCTTCAAGACGGCCGATAAGGCGCTCGCTCCCACGCTCATTTATAGACGCGGCGGGCGTCGGCCCTCGTGACGCCAGAGCGGCAGCTGCGTTCACTTGGGCCCGGAGAATATTCACCCGCCGAGGCGTTCGTTCAACCGCCCCGACAAAGGACAGCAGCCACGGCGGAAGACCACGAATGCCTCGTCCGTAGACGTCCATGTGGTTCAGAGAACCTTGAAGTTCTGTCCCGATTAGGGTCTTCGGTGCACGGACGTATATACTACGAGTACGGAGCTGTTGGCCGGCGCAAGACCTCGTGGGGACAATGCATTGACACATGGCACCACGTTTACCAGAGGCGGATTTATTGGTCAGGCTAAGGGAGTCTGGAACTGGGTCTGGGTCCGGGTCTGCAAATAGATGTAACCCCACGGAAAGATTTAATATCACGGACAGATGTGACGTGCCGGACGAAGACAGCTGCCATTTCACCAAGACAGAGCATCGCCCTCCCCTCCCCCCCCCTTCCCCCACATACACACACAATTTTTTTTAATGTAATATAGTTGCTTTTGGGTCTGGGGTGAAAGAGAAAAGGGGGGGGGGAGGCGGTTGTCTCCCCCCCCCCCCCCCCCTCAAGTCTAACCTTGACATGGACGGGGGAAGTGAAAGGATATGACTGGTTAAATCCCTTTATTGTTTTTGGAGGATATGGCTGGATGTGCTAATTATTGGGAGGAGAAGGAGGGGCAAATTAAACTTAACCTGAAATAGGGCAATCGTCTCAGTGTCGTTATTTGTAATCCCTCACAGCGCAGTCTAATCAAAGCACGGAAAATCCAACCAGCCCAACTTCTCCGCCTGTGAAAGACTTCAGGCTAGCAATCGTATACACTGCGCTGGCCAAATTGCTCTTTTAGAGCGTGTTAAGTTGCCGTTGTATTACGTCAGCAAACCATCTTGGGTAAACAGTTAAAAAAATGGAACAAGTGCAGCAGACACGTCAATTGATTCTCAATTCCCAAGCGTCACCCGTGCCGCGGCAATGCCAGCGAAAATATCACATTATCATAACACAGCGCAGCAGTAGCTCAGAATGGAAAACTAAATTCACGCTATGATTGATAATGCAATTAAATGCGGATGGGCAAGCGAGCTGTACAATAATGACGAAAATAATCCTTGGAGAAGAGGAACAAGTGGGACAAAGGACAAACACAAATCTCCAAACACAGCTATAGGTGACTGGTGCGCGACCAAAAAAATCCGCCTGGTATCCTGGTATCAAACCAGGGACCTCTCCATTTCCAGTGGAGCTCTCTACCAACTGAGCTAACCAGGAGTTAGACGTCAGTAGAGCAAACGAGTTTTACCAACTGACACGCCCCATATTCCAGCTTTGATCACCGTTCGTCACCGTTTTGCCACATAATAGGGAGTTTTAGTCGATCGCTCCGATACTTCCGGTAACGATACCCGATAACGATGCGATGCAAGCACGAGGGCGCCGTCGGGGTTTCGGGTATCGCTATCGGAGTTACCGGAACGATTTGCTAAAACCCTCTACAATCGCCTATTTTCCCAATGTGTGCCATGATCGCGTGCTGTCAGGAACAACATTCGGGTACGCTAGAGGGGCTTCCCGATCGCCTTTCAGCATGACCAGTGGTCACTATATCTATAA
Source organism: Ixodes ricinus (assembly GCA_037355805.1). Classification (NCBI taxonomy): domain Eukaryota; kingdom Metazoa; phylum Arthropoda; class Arachnida; order Ixodida; family Ixodidae; genus Ixodes; species Ixodes ricinus. The sequence continues at coordinate 320,601 of JAZHYW010039144.1, read as the reverse complement.
TACTCCCGGTAAGTTAATCGGTCGTCCTAAGGCCCCGACAACGCGTCCCGCATGTGCGATGAAGCCCGCGTCATCGAAGAGACGCGAAACGATCTGCTCAAACTATATTAGGAAGTTTTAGTAGCCTCATTTTTGTAAATCTTATAAGGATACCCGCTACTCCGTTGACGCCTTTGCGCGTGCTTGGTATCGTTCGTTCTCGGTTATCGTTATCCGAACAATCTACTAAAATTCTCCATTCACGCGCATCGTGTCGTGGAGGCGTCTATTCCGTTAATAAAAGCTTTCTCTTTCTCTCTCTCTCGGTATACAAAGAGTGCAGCCGCTTCCGTTTCTCCATTTGCTCGCGGACGAAACAAACGAGACAAGGACGAAGGGGGAGACTGATTGTTGTTTGCGTCTACGCATGCGCGGCCAGTGTTTACGTAACGGGCCAACGCAACTCTCCTCAAGGGTAGACGACCTACGTCCACGTGCGCTAACCGCTGCAAAAAAAAAAAGGAAGACAAAAACAAAACAAAAACAGACGGATTGTCTTTGGGTTTGCGTCCAATTCGATTTACGGCCGCAATCCTCTCTCTCTCTCTCTCTCCCTCTTTCTCTCTCTGCTTGTATTAAAGTTTTCTTCGTCCATGCATATGTTAAGCACAGCTTATGCGGTTTGTCTGTGCGCTTGTTTTCTTTCTCCCTTGGCTGTCCACTTACAATGGCGGATCGATGTGTTTCGAAACTTGGCATCGTTTTGGCCGGAAACCATCGACGGGGCTCGTTTGGACCGGCCATTCGAGTGCGGTCGAGCAGTCGTTGTTTTATTTGGCCACGTTCCCGGAAAGCGTGTTTTGGTTTGAGCGAAAATGTCGAGAACCGCGGCTATACACCGTGCTTGGAAGTCGGAAAGACTTAGCTACGTCCACATCCTCACGGAAGCGGCTCTCGGCGCCTGTCCTGTCTGCGTCACACCAATAACATGCGAAATACTTTTGTCGAAACTCGAGGTTTCGGCTGGTTTGGCGAACCTACGAACTTTTGGCAAAATTCGACGAAGTTCGACTTCTTAAACGACGTTGTCCGTCGTCTGCACAAAAATGTTACAATAAAAAAAATAATTGAACAATAGTCTGTTTTAAATATTAGAGGGTAATAAGCAACCATATTAATAATATAACTAATCTCTTTTTTTTTTCTTTTTTTACGTTAAACAATATATTTGATGAGTATCAAACCCGGTGAGGCGCCACGCCAGCTCGAACGTCGGTCGAACTTCGCGTTAAAAGTTTGTACAAGTCGAACCGGGTCGAACTCGAAGCCCTGCAGTTTCACGACATCCCTATGAAGTCGAAGGCACTGCAGTTTCCATGTGTGCGACTTCGGGATTGCTGCGTGTTCAACCTTAGCACGATTTGGCACGGAGCCCGGATGCGTTTGTCGGTGGGCGCATTGATCGGCATACGAATACTCGCGGGCCCGCGCCGAGTGCTAACACAGTGCTCGTGAACAGTCTGTGAATTCATTTCAAATATTTGTGTCTGCGAGTGGCTCTGTCGTTGTCGCTTTTGCATAAGCTTCCGGATGAAAACACCGCCGCTATAGTGCTTTGATGTCACTGTTAAATGCACACCGCCATCTGTGGCACACCGCATGTCTGATAATCAGGTTAGAAAGAGCTTAAGTTGAGGTTAAAGAAGAAAAAAACAGTTGGACCACTTTTTTTTCTTAGTTCGTGTATTAAGCGGCGGAAACGTCTGTTTAAAAAAAAATCCCTGCACCATCCTCCCATCTATGTAAAACTTTTAGTGTTTTGCGAATATTCGAAATTTTGAATAGTAGTTTCGAAGAATGCACTATTCGATATTCGCATCGAGATGAGCTGCGATATTCGTGTTTTTCGAAGTTTTGATTTACAGCCGGTTAGCCCCGTTGAGGGCGCTTCTTGACGAGCACCGGTGCACCGCGGAGAAGCAACACCCTCGGAGCTCGCTTTCGCGGGTGTTGCTTCTCCGCGGTGCACCGGTGTTGGGTAAGAAGCGCACTCAACGGTGTAATATGCCACTATCAACACTTGGAAAAGTATGCACTTTCAAAGCGGGATGGTGCACGCGCGCGCCTAGTGTATTTCAAAAGAAACGTAAACTTTGTTAATGTCAATATCTACATTGCAGTATTTTTTTTCTTCCAAATTAACGTACATGCGTTTCGGTGACTTGTGTAGTCACCGAGTGGGTGAGAACAACTGGGGAGGTCTTTCAGTTGTTCCACCTCCAGCGCGAACTTTCTACCTTCGATATTGCTTCGGCGTCTCGTGCGCCTAGAACATGCACGCGCAGCCAAAGCGCCACGGAAGGCAACGGGCGCCTGTTGGTGGCCGTGCATCCGAAAGAGCTACACCCTACCGTTCTCATCCTTTCGGTGACCATAGGGGGTCGTCGAGATAGATCTGGAAAATTCACGCTATTCAGGAAAACACACGGAGGCGAAGGTAAAATGAATATCGACCGTTTTCTGCGCTTTGCTCGGTCTGTCGTAACGTATCCCTGGCTGACAGATTATCTGAGCGTCTCGGCAATAGGGAGTTTTAGAATAGCGCACGCTAAAGCTTTGCGTACGCAAAGAATAGCGTCGTCGCCAGTGCGCATGCTCCGAACGCAAACCAGGTTTTGCGCTTTGCGTGCGCAATTTTAGCGTGCGCTATTTCTCGGAAATAGCGTGCGTACGCAAAAAGTCTTTGCGCTTCTCCAAGGAGGATTCGTGATGAGAAGTTGGCTAAAGCCAAGACGAGCACAGTTAAAAAAATGGCGGCTTTCAGGACCATGGCTGCGGCCGCTTTGGCGGCGTCGTGGAGTGCGACGTCGGCGGCATCCTCGCGACTGCGATTTTCAATACGGGACGACATTGTACTCGGTTGGGCAACGATCACCGGCAACTTGATGCTTGTGACGCGCGAACATATCTCGGCGAAGGTACGATGTGCGAAGGTCAGTACAGGAGACCTCTCTTGCCGAAGCGACGCAAGCGGACACGACCGGTCAACCGCTCGCTTCGCATTCTCATGTTTAAACAAATTTAAAAAGGTACTCGGACTAAAAACTTGTTTTTCTAAAGTTACAGCATTTCGTGTGTGAAATAAAAATTGTGACTGTATCTTGGTGGCGTCGCAAGCGCGAGATGCTTGGGCTTTTGCGTCGCGACGGAGAAACGCTATTCTAAAACTCTCTCGCGTCTTGTGCGCTAATACAAGCGCTAAATTTAGCGCTAGCGTGCGCTAAAATTGCGTACGTTATTCTAAAACTCCCTAATGTTGTAAACTTTGTGTCTTCTTGTAGCCATACCACGTAATGATTTGCTTAGGCGACTTTCCGGCGCAAAGCGATTGAAGTATCGCTGCCCTCCGCGATCGTATTCCCTGCTCATTTTTGAGCGAGTCGAGAATTGTTTGTCGTGCGATGGTCTTCTGTCGAATCACGTGACCACAGGAACGCAATAGGACCGGTTAGCTTCACTGTAATGTTAAAAAACAAAATCTGAAAAAAAAAAGTCGGAATTTGTTTTGACGAACCTGCACATGCGTGCCCCTTGCTGCAGCATTTTCGCGCAAGTCAACCGTATGCAAGTATGCATGACCGTGAAACGCTGGGTCCTCCCCTTCTCCCTTTCCCTCGGTCGTAATCTTTGCAAAAAAAAAAAAAATCACTTGTTGGGTGCTTAATGCTAACGCACTAGAGGTCTCAGACTACTTCACAGCCGAGATGGAGAGAGAGAGAGACATCAAGAGAACGCATAGCTGCCCATTTCATCCTTCGTCGCCGGCATTTCAAAAGAGACCGCGCTTTTTGTGGCCCCCTTTTTTTTTTATTGTTTCCGCTTCGTTTAGATTTGCCTTGTAAATTTGAACACTTAACCCCGCGCGCTTTCTTATTTATCCGTTCCTTTTACCTTTCACTCCCTGGAACTGGAGAGAAGAGGGAGAAAAAAAAAAGATAAAAAGGAAACTCGACACGGCGTTTGGGTTGGGATGAGTTTCTTCCGCTTGCAGGTCAAAAAAGAAAAAAAAAATGAATACAGAAAAAAAAAGAGGAAAGAAATAAGAGACCTATAAAGTTTAGCCGCACTTTGGGGCTCCGTATTGGCACAAAACGGCTCGTAAAATTCTCGGTCGTCGTCGGGAGAGTCAAGGGCCCCCGAGGCTTCTTCTAAGGAAGACGTCTGACTGACCGACGATAAACGCGAAAAAGAAAATTAGTCTCAAAAACACGCCTCAGAAACATTAAAAAAAAAAAAAAAAAACTTGGTTGTCAAGATCGGGTGTACGGGGCTGTTGAAAAAGTGTAGAGATTATTCAACCAGAAAAGAACATTCGCTTCAGGCTGTTCACATACTATTGAGACGTCTTGATTTTTTTTTCTTCAGGTTTTATTTTTGATTATTTTGGTTTCGCAAAGATGTCAGGCTGGGGAGTCGAAATCTGCTGTCTTCGTACCCTGCCCTGTTTCTGGCATCGCGATTAATCGGAGGGCAATGTTTGAACATGTGACCTCTGACATCCGCGGAAGAGGGAAAGTCAACATTTCGGGAGATAACCTTTCGTTCTGTATACGTCGGCTTGAGTGCTCGCATAGTTGCGTGGCGCTGCGTGATATTCTGTTAGTGAAAACGAATGCTCAGTATTGAGCGTTTGTTTTTGCACGTTTATATTTGCAGAAATGTTCAAGTGTACGCTTCCGTCGTTTATAACCCGTCCGACACAGCCAAACCAACCAAGATTAAAAAAAAAAGAAAAGAAAGATTGCCGTGTGTTCTAGCAGGAAATATCGCTCGCAGTTGTATAGTAGTTTCGAAACATCACGCGGCTAGCTAAACCCGATGGCGACTGCTTCGCATTTCAAGCACATACGTATATATACATAGAGAGACCCGCTCGCACACGAACAACCTGCCAGGAAGAAAGTCCCTCGGAATTTATAGGCAGCCTCGTGCGTCGGCACCGCACGAAACAAAACGACTCCTTGCGGCGCGCAGTAGGAAATCAATTACGACCGGATTTAAATCGGGAGGATCTACGTCCAGAAAACCCGACTTGAGCAGAAAGAAAAAAACAAAAAATCTTCAGCTTGGATCTTTCTTTGGCGCTATTGCTCTCCACAGCCCGCTGTAGCAGTATAGTGCGTATACCTAGAAATCTTCAAGTGTGCCCTTCGGTCATTTTCTGGTCTAACCCGTTTGCCGCTAAGAGAGAGAAAGAAAAAAAAAATGCTCGGCTGGGAAAATTTTGCGCGAGCAGCACGGGTGGTTGAGAGGACTGGTGCTTCAGTGACACCGGAGAGTATGACAGAGGCCACGGTTCGACCTGGCGACAAAGCGCGATATTTTGTAAGTATACGCGTCGCTCGCTCGACCATTAAAGAGAGGGTCAATCCGTGTTAATTGTCGCTTCTCGTATGGTTTGCCGCCGCAGGGGAAGGGCCGTGAGCTCCGCTCAGGTATCGACAAAATTAACGGCATTCGTTGCGTATAGAAGCAATTTGTAAAGCGATCAGGGGAAAGGGGCGTTTGTACGCGTTTTGGGTTCTGCGTCGGTCTTTAAATTGGCAGTTCGGGATTGACACATTCTCTTGTGCGTTTCCACCGCCCTATGAGGTGCCTCTGCAAACTAAAAACGTTTGCATTAATTCCGTACTAATTTTTTTTTTTTTTAAGGAGGGTATTTATGTTTTGATTTTTCTTGATATTTTTTCAATCATATCTCGTTCCAAGCATTATCACGCAAGGCAGTTTTGCGGTAGTGCTAAACTTGCGTAAATAAGTTTTCTCCGTGCGACAAGCGTCGTCTGACACGTCGCTTGCGAAAGAGCGTTGTCTGCAACTGCCCACGGTTGCCAAAGCCGTCTGTACTGTGAGTCGTCTGCTGCCATGCGTCTTCTGTTACCAAGCGTCGTCTTCGTCTGCTACTGAGGGTTGTGTGCTACTGAGAGTCGTTTGCTGCTGAGCGTCGTCTGCTACTCAGCGTCGTTGACTATTCAGCGTCGACTGCTGAAAAATAGGAATGCGATCGCTTTTCCGCAAGTAATTTTCCACAAGCGCGGTGGAACGTGGCGCACAATTGTTGTTCTGAAGTCAGTGGTTGTTCAAGTGGTCATTTCTATCACCTAAAGAGTTGTCCAACGCGGAAAGGGGGCCACGGCTTCCAACGCTTTCTGTATTAGAGGATTGACCTTGTAAGTATGCGCAGACACAAACACAAACACACGCACCCGAGGAATGCCTATCGCCCATGCACTGTCTCGCGTGGGTAGTTTTCGATCTTGTTCGAACGCACGCTTATTATTAAGGCGAGTTCCCGGCGGCTGCCCGCCATTTTATCGCTTTATCACACTGGCGGTCTCTCCGGAAGCGGTAACCACGTCAGGAATGCCTCTTGGTCGCGGCTTTCTCGGGGAGCGGCCAGTTTTTGTTTATTTTGTTCTGGAATTCATTTCGAGTTTTTCTATCTGGTTGACTGCCCGTCTGTCCGACGTGATTTCCCGTCTGTTTCTTGGTTCTTTTTCATTCGCCAAAGTCGACCTTCGTTTTCAGAGAAGAAAAAGAAGGGGGTTACCTGTTGTGTAACAACGAAATGGCTGTCAAGGTCTTCTTGGAAGTGGCTGCGGTGGTCACTACAGAGGACGGGGTGTGTCGTTTTTTCATTCATGCGGAAGGGAAAGAAGCAGCTCGGCCTCACGCATTTGGTGGGGGCACTCAATATAGAGAGCAGGTCGCGAAACAGAACAGCGCGTCAGCAAGCGAAAGTTCCACGACGTGTATTCTTGTCATCACTGCGTCGTGATGCACGGTAAAGTCCCCAGTAAAGCAGTTAGTTCGCAGTCGCAATCGCACTTCACTATATCACCATTCCAATGTTTTACAGATCCACAGTCCTAAGTGCATTCTACACAGCAGCTTTGTCATAGTTACTCGCGCCATTTTTGCCGTTCAAAGTGAATTAGCACGTCTGCTGCGACGCGTATAGTGGCGTCGAGTTGATGCTATAGAGTGCCTCAATGTTGCTTGCTGGCTGACGTCCTTTGGGAAGACAAGCACCCTCGTTTCCGGACCGCGGACACTATTTTGCCTCCTGACCGGCGCCGAAAACAAACGCGAACTTGACGGAACCCGTGACGTTGCGAGTATTCCAGGGACTCTAGTTGCGAGCCTGAACAGCTGCATCCATGGGAGAGGCAAGATGGCGGCTGCGCTAGCAGACGACAAAGTTGTCCCCGCCCTGGGAGGGCCGCCAGCCCAGCAACATTAGCAACATTGAGAAATGCTTTTTCCCGAAATGTTTACAGAAATGTCTGCTCCTTCATTAGCAGACATTAGTGGCGGAACTCCGTGAATTTGACCCCGTGAGAGTGCTGCTCAAGCGACATTCGTTTTGTGACTGAAGAAATGTAAAGAACAGCATATCAAATCTGGGAACAAAGGGAAGGCTCGTACTAAGCGTTGTCAAAATGATTTTTTTGTGTGTGTGTGTGTGTGTCTGTGGGGCAACGAGAAAATTGTTTGCTAACGCGGATGTCAGGGGCGGGGTGCGGTGCCGTGCGCATACATCCAGATGCCGCCCGTTTTTATAATGAGTCGCCGCTATTTAGGTCGTGCCCTTTATATATTTATTTGTTTGCTCGTAGCGTTAGCAGCAGAAAGCAGCCACTTCCGCGTTGTGCACAACGTAAAAAAAAAAATAATAATAGCGGATCCAAACAACTGTTTTGGTTTTAGGAAAAATGAAATGCTAAAAATAAATAAAATAAAAAAAATAAAATTTAAAATTTTGGCGTTCAATGCGTAATCTGGAAATAAATCAACGGCACACGGCACTATATATGTGTGGGCATCCGGGGAAATATCACATAACAGCTGTTTTGAAAGTTCGGAACGAGCGTATGGGAAGGTGAACGGAATTTACGTTTTGGGTTAACCGTGTAGCAACGGTTCTGTATTTCAGCAAAAAGAAAAAAAAAAAAGAAGAACACAGTTGGATTGTTTTCGTTTGGCCTCCAGAATCACATATCGAAATTATTATTATTATTATTATTATTATTTTTTCCAATTTGGTGCACGGAGATTGTAGAGAATCATTCTCAACGTATTGCTGAAGACCCTCCTTCCCGGAGCTGTGCACGTCACATCAGGAGTTTTCGGAATCTCTGCTCTCGCGCATTTTCAGCGCCTATCAAAGATATGTGCACGCGCACTCTTGCTATGTTCAAAAAGGCAAACAAAAAATTAAAAGACGTCACGACTGGTGTCAGTGCGGGGGAATATACCTGTTCTGGCGCATCATAGCCTAAGATGCTTTTGCGCCATAAAACCCCAACCAAGCAACCAACCAGCTTGCAGTTGCACACGCTGCCCACAAGAGCGACACGCGCTTGGCGGCCGGAAGAACCACTGGCCGGAGGCTTTTCGTGTTTCCTAGTATTTAGTTACATCTTCGGGGAAAACGAACGTGATATTCGCATTCCGGGGATAAAACTACGCTAGAATCAACCTTTATCTCATTTTGTTTCAGCTTCTTTTGAATATTTGCTGCTATTTTCACGTGTTACATTTGAAAGTAAAACACGCAGTGCTCTGTCGCGCGATGCGGATGAAGTGTGCTGTTTCTCTCAAAAGAAGTCGACAAGGTCGCAATTGCATGGCCTTTACATATTTTCTGGTCAGGAGGCGCGTAACAAAAGAAAAGCTGGAATTAGAAAGAATCTGGGACAGCATCGCTGAACGAATTGGGGGCATTGTTTATAAGTTACATACAAAACGTATTTGCCCATTGGAGCTATCTGCTCATGCGCAAAATCCCACCTATCAAAAGCCTCTTTGCGTGCCCTTTGCAGGCAGCAGCACCGTGACAACGTTACTGTCGTCATGTGGTGAACCATTAACGTCACCACACACACCGGAATGCGCAGTGCGCCGTGCAGAATGAGCGCGAGAACCAAGCGTGGGCATCTTTCCGCATTCTAGGTTACTGCCGAACACAAAATCTTACCGGATAGGTTGACGCCTCTCCAAACTGGTGCAGACACATTTAGCAGAAAAGAAAGGTTGCGTGTCCGCAATTTCGATCTATGATTGGTCGGTGACAAGCGACATCAAGCGGCACACGCTGGACCCGAGCCCGATGCCGAGCAAGCTCTCCATGCGCACTTACTTTTCACATCTCTGTGTGGGAGTATACTCCGTCCGCGGAGTATATCTTTCGAGACCGGTTATAACGAAGTCAACTGGGAATCGGAAATCACTTCGCTATATTTGCTATTTCGCTATAACCGACTTTGGTTATAAGTTATAACGAAGTGCAAAAGGGAATGGGAAATCATGATCGCTTCGCTGTAGCCGCTATTTCGTTATAACCGACACCCGATCTCGCGCGCTAGCCTGTCATTTCGCGTTTTATGTACGGTTTTCTCCTCGTGTTGTGAGACTGGGTGACTGAGCTGCAGCCGAGACGCGTCTCTCTCTCTTTCTCTCTTTCCATGGAGAGAAGTCTACGACGTTTTGGAATATAGTAGTTCTGCGAAGTGCAAGTACGCGCAGCCGGAGCGGGCGACGCCGTGCGCCGCCCCAGCAGCTGTCTGCCTGCGCGTACGGTTTTTTTTGTTTTGTTTTTTTCTGCGTGACGTTGGAAGAAAAAAAAACGTGGCGTATACGTTGGTTTGCACGACGTATAGTACGTACACGTGCCTGCTGCCGCCGCCGCCGTAGCTGCGTTCGCCGAAGAAATCGTGCGTGGCACCGTTCAACGGGGAGTTTTCGAGCGAGTTCTTATGCTTTGCGTTGCGTCCTCAGACGGTCCCTTTATTTTTATTTTTTTTTTTGTTCTCTGAAAAGGTTATGCCTCGTCTGTGACTCGTTTGTCAAGGTGCACGTAACCCTCGAAGGTCTCGGCTCCATAACGGCGATCCTGACTAGCCTCCCTTCTTCGTCATTTTAACTTTTTTTCTGTTCAGTGCGTGTTATGTATGGTCGGAGAACTCTGCTGCTGTCTGCGAGCTTGCGGAAGTTAGGTATACATACACTATATACGACGCCTTCTCCGCCTGCAGGTGTGGTGTACTATACACATTGTTCGGATGGAGTCTGGAGAGATTTTTGTTTCAATTTCGAGGTTACGCGTTGGCGTTTATTTACGGTTATATTATTTAAATATTTAAATTAAATAATAAAACATGTACTTGTATTTATAATTCAACTTTAAAACGAGTTGATAATTTAATATTATTAAACGAAGAAGGCACCAGCTTGATTTCCTTCGTTATAAAGAAGAATTTGTCTATGAGCTCCGTCCAGTGACGTCTTGTACACCGCGCGGCACTGTTAGCGCAATTCACGACTTGGACGCTTTTTCGCATTTTAGTTGGGGAAAAAAAAAAGGTACTTGCGGGTATAAAAATTGGCTACTTAGGTTAGTATCCGGCCCCATCTGAGCACTTTCTACCACTATGGTAGTTTTGACGACAGCTACTCGATAGCAAGAGCAAATATAGAGAAAGCCGGTGATGGCTCGTTCGCTCCAACGGGTTGGCGGAGTGTGTATGATTAGATGCGGAGACGTGTACATCACGCACAGGCTGCGGCCTCAAGCTAATGATAGAAGTGGACGCCGAGGCGTCTGGGTACGAGAGTCGCGTTACCTATAGTTGAGGAACACCGAAAGAATAACACGCAGGTTTACCCTCGTCCCTCCCAGCCGTGTCTTACTCTTTCGGAATTCCTCAACTCCGGTCAACACGCTCGTCAGTCTACATTGTTTTAACTATGTGTTTCGTTAAACCATCGGTGGACACTAATCGACTTCGATCCTATATACGCGCTCTCCCCGCAGTGTCTAATCGATCCGCGTATAGTACGAAAATACATTGAGGCCACGCGGACATTCCAGAAAAAAAAATTAAAAAAATAACAACGTAGTAGTTCTTTCCTCTTGTCGAGGTCGGCTGACAAGGCCCATCGGTCCATACCCTCGAAAGGGTCACGCTCTTTCCTCATGCTTCGCAACGCAATGTAGCAAAAAAGAAGAAAAAAAGAGTTACACGTTTGTTTGTTTTTTTGCAAAGAAGATGTGCACTGTCCACTAATCCGTTAGGCTGTGCGTGGCTCGTTCAAGAAATCTCGCGGTGACGCCGCTAATACAAAAGACAGCCTGGAGGCGGTGTCTGAACCGTGTTTCTTTTTTGTCATGTTGGTCATACAAAATCTGTCTGCAGAAAATGTTGGAAGCATACATGTGCACGAAGCAAACGTGCTTTTCGACCATGCTCGAAGACGTCTCCGCAGGTGCTTCTGTCATCGTGTGTGCAGTGAACACCGTGTCTTTTGTGTGCGATGTTCGAGCTGTGGGACTCAAACCCAGTGCCTCCCGTTTCGCCGTACGCCTGAAAGCGCATATTCGCGGAGAGGCCATTTTGGCCGCCATTTTGCTGCATGACCCCCGCTGCTAACTATAAGCTCGTTTGGACAGTGACCTTTCCCGATTCTGTGCATCTTGATGATGCTCTTAACAGTTGGGTAAATTACCGCGCAAAAAGCGTCCGACGAAATGGCGCTCTGGCGTTCACCCGAATAGTGTATACCGAGGTATTTATAAACGATCTGCTTCTGGTCGCGCACGATGCGGCAAAGAGCGGAAAACAACTTGCCATCTTTGCGTGGCTCCCGCATCTTGCTCGCGTCGTGTGTCTCGCCGAAACGCCCTGCCACCGGACCCTAACAGCGACGAGCACGAGCGAAGCCTGGGTCGATGAGAAAGCCAGTAGCTCACTGTCAGTGTGCGCGGTCGCTCTCGTCTCGAGTGAGGACCACGAGTGACAAAATGAAGCGGGCAGAATAGAAACAAACGAGCAAACAAACAAACGAGAAAGGCGGACATGATGACAAAATTTATCTGCGGACATGTCTCAAACACCTTCGAAGCGTCTCTGCTACGAACATATACAAATATTATTTTTTTATCTTTACATATTTGTTTAAAAAAAAAAGCCGTGAAAGCTGCACTTATGCGGCTTATGGAGATGAGTTATACGGCCAGGAGGACATTATATGGGTGGATAATGTTTGCAATAAGTCGGCTAAATAATTTAAAAAATGTCATTAACTTTTTAATTAGTGAAAGTAGACATACGGTTCCAATTAGAAACTCAGAGAGCGTCATCGAAAACCACTATATCAGTCAATTTTAGAACGACTTGAAGCTCGTGCGAAACTCGGGGTGCATCAAAGTTACCACGCGTGAAGCAGGCGCAAAGCTGGCAGTGGCGGAACGCGATGATAATCTCATCATCCGCGTTTTGCCACTGCCAGCTTTGCGCCTGCTTCATGAGTGGTAACTTGGGTACGCCCCCAAGCTTCCCATGAGCTTCAAGTCGTTTTAAAAAGAGTTGATTTAGTGGTTTTTGATGACGCTCTCTACGTTTCTAATTGGAACCGTATGTCTGCTTTCACTAATTAAAAGTTAATTAACAAATTTTACTTAATTGGCCGACTTATCGCAAAGATTAGCCACCCACATAATGTCTTCCTGGCCGTATCTACACAAACCGCATAAGTCTAACTTTCACGGCTTCTTTTGAACCAATCTGTAAAACTAAAAAAAAAAAAAAAGACTATATTTTGTGTGATGTACCGCGTACCTATAGATATTTTCCTCGAACTCACGGCCATGCGGCATTCGAAGCAGGGATCTCGCGGTGGCCCGCGTTCCAATCTGCATGCAGACTGCCTTTTGCATGATGTATAGACGTGCTTTGCACACGCGCGCCAGATTAGAGCCGCCATTGCTGACCTTCTCTCGTCTTACCCAGATGCGGAGCCACTGAAGCGAGCGTTGACAAGCCTCTACAAAGGCCAATGCTGGGGAGAAGGACACAGTAGAATATAAAGTGGCAATAAACCTGCCTTGCATGTGGTAATGATGAAGTGAGATAAACGTAATAAGAGGAAAAACAAAAAGTGAAGGTTGGTTATGGCGGCGCCCGTGCACAGCAGCTGTGCACGGGCGCCGCCATAACTGGCCTTCAGTGTGAGCGCGATTTTAGGTTGTCAGGCGGCAGCATGCACCGCGCGAGCCTCGTTAGAGTGCTTGTGGTTGCCGGATCACCCGCGACCTTCTACCCAAGATGACCTAACTAAATATTGAACGCGAACTTTTTCTTTTTTTTTTAATGTACATGATTGGGGAAATTCGACACGTAATGTAAAACGTATAAGAAGTGACCGATTGTATTATTCGGATTTTTCGCAGGGTTCGATCCGGTGATGTCCGTGGACACCGGCGGCAAGCCTCACCTGGACATCGACGTATGGCTCCAGAACCTGGACCTGCCCCAGTATTCCCTGCTCTTCTGCAAGTACGGGGGCGTAGAGGTGAGTCGGACTATAGTATACGCGTTCTATCGCGTCGGTATTATGCAGACCTGTTCCCGCACCTTTCCTCGTAGAACGTTATGTTTCTCCTGCCTTTTGGAACAAAAACTTTCACTTTACAGACAAAGCGACTGCCAACAAGTTGTTGCTATATACTATTTTGTTATAAAAAGAAAACGAAGAGTCTGTATAAGAAAAGCAGTATAGCATATTGGAGAGTTTTAGAATAGGGGGACCCAAATTGTTGGGGCCCCCTTTTCTAAAACTCTTCTATGTGATAAAAACAATAGGAGGTATTCACTTTAGTATTCACTGGACGCCATGTTCGAGTGCACTCTTCACTGCGCATGCTCGAAACCAGCCCGCGGCTGCCCCAAGTGCGGCAGTCTGGATGGCGTACAGTGGTGCTGCACTGGCCAAATTTCTCATCTACGGTTGAGACACCAGACGCCCATTGGGGCTGACTAACTTTCCACTGGCTAAACATACACGCAACACAATTAATTAATTCACTGTCGTCACTTCAGCAAACTTGGTTGTACTATAAATGAGTGTTGGGTCTTTCAGGAGATCCTGTGGATGTCCGAGAGGGACGTGAAGGAGCTGGGCGTACGGAATGGCGCCCACCGCGCCATCTTGGTGTCCTCCCTCATCGTCCTCAAAAGGAAATACGACAAAGGTTCGTTCTCGAATTTTCTCTCCGAGTGGGCGCGCACGAGAAGGCAGAGATTACCCCGAGCCCCGTATACGTGTTGTCAAGGATGGGGTTCGAAAACGGAGCTGTAAAGTATCTAATTGGAACTACTTGAAAGCACCAAAATTAGTTTTCAGTAGCAGTATAACTGCTTCTCAGATTAATCTGGAAGTTCAGTCATTTGAAAATTTGCATGACTATAGGAACACGGGTGGAAACTGGGGAGAGCTCTGACTGGAATTATTAGTGAATATGCGCCACTCATCATTCCAGTCACCGCTCGGCGCTCTAGAGCCTCCCCATGCGCTCTCGTTTACTTCTCTCCCTCAGTTCCCACCCATGTTGGAGTAACTTATAATTTACTTTAATTGCAGTTACTTGAAAATATGATGGCAATGCACCGATTCACAGTTAGTCTGAGCATCAGAGCTACGCGCGGTTATTTTCTCAGAGTCTATCGCGAACTGAGTGCCGCATCAAAAAAGCTGGAACTGTACGCCTATAGGGCGTATTCACTGGCCGCCATACTGAGGTCACTGTGTAGAGCGCATGCTCAGAACGAGCTCACATTAATAGGTTGCCAAGACCGGCAATCTTGATGGTGCGGGGTGCACGTTGCAATATAACTGTGGAAGCTAGCCATCAGCACGTGCTCAGCATTAGCGCACACAGATATGGTCGCCAGTGAATACACCCTATATCTTTTCCGCGTCAGAAACGGAGTCGCTGCAACTGTAGCCTGATTACTTATATGGCGACTCTTACAGCTCCCGTGAAAAGTATAGTCGGGTATATTTGTGAAAATACGGGTTGTTATGAGTCTTGGGTTTTGCTCTAAAATGAACCGGAAAAGTCGGCGCCTATACATCTACCGAGCTCAAAATTTTTCACCAAATATATGTATGAATAGGGCATTTTACCCTCTGAAGTTGTAGCTCCCCTTCCACTGCTGTTCAGTGTTCTTTATGCAATATACACTTCTTCTTTTCTTCTCATTACAGGCAATCGCGTCAAGTCGGTCGGCACTCTGCTTTCCTCTCGATATCGAAGCAGCGGCTCCCTCGTACAAGTGAAGGAAAAGTGAGTTCCGACGCTTGGCATCTTGACCTTGGATTTAAACTCTAGTTAAACCGAGCCATCTTCCATTATCGGCGGGCCCGACAGACCTATTTAAACTCTAGTTAAACCAAGCCATCTTCCGTTATCGGCGTGCCCGTCGGGTTATTTGTAAATGGCGCCATGGGAAGTGAAACGTCACTTCTATTTTCCGTGCAAAGATGGCGCCACGTATGAAATGATCAAGTGTAACCGCTTTCAAAGAGATGGCGCCACATTACGGCTACAACCTCAGTGGTGTTCATTCTAAACCATAGATGGAGCCACCAGTTCCGCAAGCTTTGCGCGAGTTTCGGTTTCGCCTAGCTGCCCTGAAAATGACAATACCATCAGAGAATGGAAAATTTATAAGTTGTAAAGTGTCCATGATCAAAACAGCGCCCTAATTATAAAAAAAAATTTAAAAAGATAAATTTATATTCAGATCTGCTTTTGCTCTTGTTTTATTTTTTCTTTTCGTCCACTAAGAGTTTCTATCTTCCAAACTCTAGAATCGTAAGTACGGATACATGAACGCGCTCAGAACAAGGCGTCATCTAGCGGCTAAAAGTTAAACTAATACCTAAAAAAAAAAAACCCGCAATTAATGTAAACAAACAAAAATAGCAGACGAACGCTGCCTGTGCGTGTGTGGGGTTGGGTCGGCCGCGTTGCTCGGTGGTCTTTGCCTGCGCGCTCTGCCTTCCCGCCGCCGTTGTTTGTTCCACGATCTTGCAAGCTCTTGTCGTCGATAACCGATCCACTCGTTCCCCAAGGGCGAGTCCATGCTGTTTCTAGCGGCGAACCAATGCTGCGCGAGTTCGAGCGCGTACGACCGATGCTTCGCCGCCGCCTACGTTTGAAGCCATGCAGGCGAGCGCGGGAGACGACGGCCAAGCATACGGCTAACCTGCTCTCTTTAGGACTATCGGTGATCAAGGCTTTTTTTTTTTTCTCGCTTTTTATTTGTTTTGGCGGGTTGCGTGAGTCAGTGACCGACGACGGTGAACGTGTTTTGAGGCTGGACTTTCTCTTGGCACGAAGCTGATCGACGTCAACTGGTAAGCTTGCTCACGTCATTTGCTGCTGCCGCGGCCGGTGCATTTTTGTGCGCGATTTTATTTTATTGGGACGGTTGAATCGTCGTTGGTCGGTCTTCTTTTCTAGGCGTTCTCTTATGGATAGCCGAATTTTTTGCGGGCAGTTCGGAATGCCGGATTTAGCCGATTGAACGAGTTTTGAACCCCGGCGCTGTGCAGGGAAGCCAGCTTTGACGGGGAGTCTTGAAAGCTACTCCGCTATCTTCCTTTCTTATGTTCTGGGATTCGTTGGTCCGTTTTCTTGGGTTTTAATCGGGTTCTTTCGCACAACTTGCGAGTAAACATTAATTTAATTTTAGTTTAAGTTGATTGTTGCATGCTACATGCATGTTATTTTATGTGATAAAGCTAGTAGTGCTGGTCTGATTGGACGTGCGATATGTTTGCCCTTCGTAATGTTTTGTTGATCATTCATCATCATCATCACTTCGGGTATTTTATATATGTATATGATGGATGCAAATTATTGCACAAAGGGGCCAACAGAAACAAGAGATGATATACTATTAAATTAAATCATATATGCAGCATACCCCATGCATGTATTTTGGATTCTAAATGAATCCCGTTCGTGCCTTTTGCTGTGTTTTATCTACTCGACGTTTCATGTCGATGTATGAAATCACGTTGGTTACTTATAAGCTTTCGATCCTCCTTACCCACAATGTTAAACTGTCAGGTTTGGGATCGTGTTGTAGGATATTTCAGGTGGAGGAATAACACGATGTAAAAGACAAAACTCAGGCGATGCAGTCTTCTTTAATTATGTTAGTCTCAGCCTTTGCAGTATGTCGAAGTTTACACTCGCTCAACAAGAAGCAGTTCGCTCAGTTTTCTTTTTATATATATATATATATATATATATATATATATATATATATATATATATATATATATATATATATATATATATATATATATATATATATATTAATGGAGCAGCAACACATTAACTTAGGCGTGCAGTTTTCCAAGGAACTAAAGCGTTGGATATTAATCTCTGCACCGTTGCGCCCAAAGAAGTATGTTTAGAGTGTAGCGAACGAAAATATAACTTTAACGAAAGTGGTCGAGCGAGTCTAAAGCCACATATATCCACCAACATCTAGAGAGTATTTCCGGAAGGTTTCATTAGTTTACACTGCATAGTTATTTTTTTTTATAAATTATTGTCGGTCCACCAATGCTAAAGAAAAGGTAGAGGTTGGAACACTTTGAATGCTATTTTCTCGGAGCATTTTTTGGTATAAATTTCATTTTAGTCAATCTGTCGTTTGACAATGGCAATACAGGGAAGGCTCGTTCTTCTTTTCCTGACTGAAATTTAATAAGGAATGCGGCTATGCAATTGTTTTGTCACTTTACGGATGTCTTTTATAAAAAAAAAAATTTGACATTTTGTTGAAGACAAAGAAGACCAAAAAGCTGACCGATTTTGCAGGAGAGAAAATTTATAGAAATAAAGGACTTTAAAAAGATTTTAAAACCTCACCCCGTAGGCATTCTGCTACGTATCTGGCGAATAAAAATTTTGAATATTGTGATAGTTTTCCGACGATAGATTAACTAAACAATGTAGTCATGTTGCCGATAGAAGCTGCTCTAATTTCTTTCACATTTAACCGACAGACCCGAAAGTTTATGCACCCTCTAGCATGACCACCAGCCTACCCTGTAAATTTCTTTAATTTTAAGCCAAGGATTCAGAAGTTTACCCCCCCCCCTCCATTCTTTTTTTCTTGCTACAGTTTTTTCTTCTTTTTTTTTCCAGATTTTGGTTATTTACTATTGTGTGTCGGAAGGCTCTCTGTTTATTCTAGTGACATAACGAGCAGGCTCCCCTAGCTTCGTCTATGATTCCTCAATTGATGATGCCTAAGTAACTAGAGACAATGAAAACAAAAAATCGTTCTGCTCCCCTTTTTGTCTCTTTCCCTTCTTATTCTAAGAAAAGAAAAAGCCAGTTTAGAAATTCGCGAACCTAACTGAGATTTGTCGCAAAAGATTGCGACATAAAACTGGGTAGGAGCTCGCATATCGAGGCCCGCGAAATCTTCTACATGTGCTGAGTGGCACAGGATCCCGTCGAAAAACGCGCGGTTTCGGACCCTCACTACGGAGCTTTTTTGCCTCGGCTACCACGCGTCGTGAGAATGTGTCGAACTCGAACAGCACTCCGCCCCTTGGTACGGGATCCACGGGATCAGACTTATTCCAAAACTCGAAGCGCCTCATCGCGGCGTAATGCCACGTCATGCATTGTGGGAATCAGCGGGAAGCAAAATCCATACTGGCGTTCCGCTCCTGGCCCACAGGTTCCCAGAATGCAACGGGCGCGGTGACGGATTTATCGAAGTGGTCTGTCCGTGCTGGCCTGCGGTAGGTGACGTAGAAGATTGAGAGCATTGTGGCCTTGCGTTCAACCCCAAGTTAACAGTGCGATGAGAGCTAAGTGCTCGCCGGGCCAATCAACCGCTTGCCTTTCATCACGTGGTCCCGCTCTCTGCGCGTGGATGTGGGTGAGAGCGTGCACGTGGCGAAAGATGCTGCTCCAACGAGTACGTAGCCTCCATCGCACTGTCAGTTTTGGCTGAAGGGCTGAAGTCACGGTGCGACGCGCTCTTTTTCCATCAGTGTGGCTCACGACAGGAGGCTTTGCCCTGGCCGTGGAGTGCCTGAAAATGGCCGTGGGGTCACGCACGCACGATGGCGACGACACACCACGCTCCGAGTAGCCCATAGAGCGTCCCGTGAGTGTGTGTACCGTTTCGGGGAAAGGGGGGAGCAGAAAGGGGTCCCCCCGGAGGGGAGAGAACGGTTCCGGCGTGTCACGCACGCATCGAGTAGCTCCAACAATCGCCAGGTTTCCAAGGCCAGGGGGGTGGCTTGGCAGAAAAACGCATCAAGGACACGCAAATTATAGGCTCACTTTCTTTTTCTTTTTTTCTCCGAATATCATAGCCGCGCGAGAGGTGGGGAGCGCTCCACTGGAAACGGAGAGGTCCCGGGTTCGATACCCGGACCAGGCGGATTTTTTCGGTCGCGCACCAGTCATCTAGCTGTGTTTGTAGCTTTGTTTGTCCTTTGCCCCTCTTGTTCCGCTTCTCCAGGGATATTTGTCATATTTGTCCAGCTCGCTTGCACCTGTGCATTTAATTGCATTATAATCATGGCTGAAACCTCTGCTCGTCACCTTGCCGCGCGTGTTCCAATCCCAACCGGGCAGAGAGAGAGCTGTTGTGAAGGACTGTAGACCCTGTAGTGGAGCGGGTGAAGCTTAGGTTACGGTAAGCTCTTGTGGTACAAAATTCTAGCAATAGAGAACTGCTTGTGAGAGAATTGCGTGAGAGTTGATCCTCTTGGAGTGGAGGGGTGAAGATTAGGTTGGGTTAGGCTCTAGTACAAAAGCTCGTACAATAGAAAACTCTTGCAGTGAACAACGCCTGTAGTGGGAAAAAGCTGTGTGACCTGAGTGAAACCGTGCAAGGATGTGAGTTTTGCACTCAGGGTCCATGCTTCCGGAGTTCGATCTTGCCCGTGTGCCCGCTTGGTGCTTCCGTCATTGGTTAGCTGGCTCGTGGCCTCATTCGGCTCGCTGGTCGACCCATTTTTTCTCCCCTTTGTTTTACCCTCATGTACCGTGAATTGTAGAGAATTCCGGGGTGACTGGCTCTGGCACGAACAATGGACCTGACCTCGATTCCGTCCCTGCCATTCGTCACGACGCCTCGACACAGTCGAGGTCACACAGTCGCCCGGTTGCGGACAAGCATTGCGCATGCGCAAAAAGCCGGAGGCATTTTTTTTTTTTACTGCATTGGTGTGACATTAGAAACATTACTTTTTTTAACCGATGAACAAGGCTGTCCTCAAGAATTGTGAGGAGCTGTTCAGGAAAGGTACACTGTTCTCATGAACAGCGTCCCCAAACTTAGATTCACACACTCGTATATGTCCTCTGTGTGATTGGCAATGCCGGTCCTCGCGTTAGGTGATGAGAACCGCTGAGGCGAACATTCCAGAAATTGTGCTGGCATCCGTGACAAGACCAACTAGTCCATGTTCCCGTCGCACTTAGGCGTAGAAGCTCTGCTTACCAAAAACGCGAGTGTTCGTGTTTGGTTGGTAACAATAAACGCCTCTTCTTTTTTTATGATTGTTAAAGGGGGCCCTGCAAGGACTTTTTTTACTGGTTTTTAATTTGCACCGAACCTGAGCGCACTGAACGTACTAACTTAATAAAACAATTCTTTTCTCGAATTTCGATTTATTTAGAAGTTATAGGCAAGTTAAAATTACAAAAACAAGCAAAAAATAACCTCCTTCATGACGTCCTCGGTTGCTTGAGTGGCCGTCAACTAGACGAGGGGTAGTGAGCTCAGCGATCGGTCACGGCTGCCGCACTCCGTGTCGACGGCTCGAGAGGGCGCCACTAAAGCATGCTCTGGATAGGCTGTATGAAGCGGGCAGCCAGGGCGGCTCGCATTGCATTTGCTGCGCGATTAAACACTAATTCGGCATGACACTTCATTGGCCACAAACGACAGCAAACACGGGGTAAAGATCAGTTCAGAACGGGAGCCACTTCGCGCTGCCATACCGCCAAAAGGCCAAACCGCAAGCCAAAGCTGCTCGCCGAAGGCCTTGGGAACGCTCGGAACCGGTCGGATCCTCCAGTCCGTACGACCGCAGCGCCGCCGCGTACATCCGGGACCTTTCTACGCTCGCCGCTCGTTGGCGCCTGATCCCACTACACCTTTCTAGTATGCGCCGCCTTTTCCACCGCTTGGTGGCGGGTATGTCGACGGGTCATTTCTTGTTTCCGTACTTTCTAAACTGCATTTGTTTCTTCTCTGATCTAAAATAGTGAACAAAAACTACTTTTATAAATAATTGAAACGGTTCGCGCCACTTATATTTTGTATTTCGACAAAAAAGAAGCTTTTAGCGGCTCTGACCAGTAGTAAGCCCAGGACCTAAGACGTCACATATCGCGCGCTTTCGGCACCGCGGGTCGCCCCCGTAGGTGGAGGAGGTTTCCGCGTCGTCCGGTTAAAATATGACGCACTGATATTTAGTCACTCTCTCCGTGCCCGCTGGCTTGCCCGAACACCGAGGGACGTGGAAACCGCAACAAAGGTAGACGCTTAAATATGATTGCAGGGCCTCTTTAATGCGTGAAATTGTTGCTGACGGTGATCACCACGGCGTTTTCGCTCTTTCCACGAATAGAAATCGTTGAGAATGCTCTGTCGATAATCAGTATTGGGGCGGAAATAAATTTATCTACCACAGAACAAACGTTTCGCAACACGCTTTCGGCTGTTGACGACCGAGAGATATCCGCTCTTTGCGCGGCATGCAGATTTTTTTTTTTTTTTTTTGGGGGGGGGGGGGGGCTTTGTCTTATTGAACGGGTAGCCTTGAGCAATAGCCAGTGTTGCAAATTTAACTTTTTAGCGTAACGACGCTGGTTACATCCATCTAAAAATGTATTATTAAGCATCCTAGTTTCAAAACCAACATTAAACTTTTTTTTTTTTTTAGGATGACTATATATGTTATTTTTATTTATGGAGCACGTCATTGCTTTCCCTCTACTTAGTGGTTTGGTATCGATTTTTTGGAGTCCGGATCTGGGGATGACGCCACAGACCAGGAAGCGCAACTGTAGAAACGAAGAAAACTGACACGGAAGAAGTTTTGTTTGCTGCTCTATTCCAGGCTCCCCAGATGTACCTCGTCATAATAGTTTGGGCCAGGGGCGGATGCAGGAATTTCTTGAGGAGGGGGGTCAGGTGTTAGTCAGCGTACCATTTGTTTAGGAACCCCTCCCCCTCTCCTCGTTTCACGCCCTAAATTTTACTCATTTAGAAATCAAGAGGGGGGTCAGGACATCCGGACCCCCCCCCTCTAAATCCGCCCCTGGTTTGGGCCCACTTACACGCCGCTATAGTTGCACTCCCTTGTTTTGTCGTCATTTCGAGATCCGGGCGAATCATGCGTTGTGTTCCACGATTAGTGATGCCATAAGCTTTTTTTGAAATTTTTGAAAACAGAAAAATAAAAGCAACACGAAATTTTACCGTTTCATTCACTCTGAACGGGATTTTGCGGTGCGCAAACACAAGACTGCTCTGCTTCGTGTGGGTGTTTTAAAGAGCCTTCTGGTTGTCATAACCAGAGGCAGAGTTTACCGTGATGTTTGTACTAATTACTGCCGCTCGCACACAAAATCCCGAAAGAGGCGTCAGTGGTCGATCGATCGATTCAATTTTCGGTGCCTGTTGTATTTTATGTCCTATCTATTTGGCGCTTATATCTCTGCTTTTCGCTAAATACAAAAAAAAAAACTTCATGTACAAATATTTATTTTTTATTCTAATTCCTTTAAGACGCTCCGAACGATTTGTTTGTTTCTTATATTTAGTTCTCGCAAAAAAATAGTATGCCTAAAAATAAAAAAATAAAAGAAAAAGGAAAAGTCAAGGGAAAAAGACGCACGTGAACGAGTCCGGAAGTAACCGAACAGGCTCCATTTAGTATATAACCGGATCGCAGGAAAGGAAAGGCGGGTCTTTCGCATTGTTGTTGTTATCATTGCGTTTTCCGAACGCTACGCTCGATGTTGCGCCAACGGAATTCAGACGGCCCGCCGCCCACCCCTGTATTCTTTTTCGCAACAGCTACAAAAACAAACAAAAAAAAAAGTCGACCGGATCGGAGAAGAAAGCTCGCGGTCTTCCTCGCTTTTTTCGTTAATGTTTTTTTTTTCTTTGTTTAGATACCCTCTGTATTTTTCTATTCGCTCCGTGAACCGCGGAGCGGAAAAGTTGAAAGGATCGACAAGAGAGAAAGGGAAAGTGGAAAGAAAGGGTGGAAGTGGAGAGAGGGAAGGCGAGAGGAGGGCTGGTGGAGAGAGTGGAGAGGAGACGCGTGGAGGGCATGCAATGATGAAATGAAGGTGAAAAAGAGATGAACGGAGGGGACAAGGGGGGAGGGAAATTGTGTTTTTTTTTCTGTTTGTTCTTTTTGAGGGGGAGGAGGAGTTGCGCTCGAGAATGTGCAGCGTGGCGAGTCGACGGGGTCAGTGCGTTGTCCTCTACTAATAAATAAGCACTCCGTGCACGCGCGTGCTTACGCACATTTTGTAGCTTCTGACGATTCATTTTTGTAAGGACATCGAAGTAATAATAAAATATGAAGCAAGTTTGTACATCCTATGTGCATCCCTCTTGACCGTCCAAGAGCTTCTGTGGCAATCTGCCTCGTTCGATCTTCCACTCATCCTCCTCCTCTAATAACTCCACTTAGAATCAGTTGCCATTTTGGGTATGCCATTATTCGCGACTCCAACTAACTATGGGTGGCGCCACTCATTTTCCAAAATGGCGGTTATAGTGAGGGTCGGAGACGCTGTGCCACTGTTGAGCCTGCCTAATGTGCTGGCTTCACTGAGCGACACAAAATATTTCTGGTAATACGAGGAAGCTTGGGTGTTATGAGCGCAGGTCACCTCTTTATCCTGAAAACAAGAACGGTGTTTAGTGTAATATTTACGCAAGGATGCGCGTTTTAATTCTGGAGCGAAACCGAAACTGACCTCTATTTTGGATTTAATTTCTCAATATAAGTCTTAATTTCGGATTCTTTCGTAACTCAAGATGTGTCTCACATCATAATTATTTAGTTAAAGAAGTAGTTTGCGGAAACTTGGTTTTGTGACATCCATGTTCGATCCAGGCTGATATTTGTAGTTGTATTTGTTGAGAAAAAATCAGTGCTGATATTTGTGCGCTCTCGCTGCATTTTCTCGCTCAGATAATTGTCATGGGAAATAATGAACTGCGGGCCTTTTAATGGGTTTTCGGGCATTTAGATGATTCATTGGTTTAACATTATTCCCAGCGCAAGAATAAGAGAATAATTCCAATTTTTACAATATGTTTACAAAACGTATAAATTAATAAACGCTGTTCTCACTGCAACAACCCAAAGACGGAATCCGAGTCAGACAGCTGAAGTGTGTGTGTGTGTTTTTTATAGCAACGCGTGATGCATAGGACTTCATATTACATCCAGTGTTTGACTGTTTGTCTATCTTGATAACGATGTCAGGGTTTTTCATATGCTAAAAAGAAAACAAAATTATACCCTCCTGGAAAGACTATTATGGTTAAATGTGCGTATTTTCGTGATCTTGGCATCAATTGGGGGCATACATTGCCGCAATTAATAATAATAATAAAATTCAGATATTTTAATACGTTATTTTTCAAGCTCAAATATAATTTCTTGCTTATGATTTAATTTCAAACGCGAAAAAATATGACAATCAAAATGTGCTAATTATCATCACTGGTGCCAATTGAAGCATTTTGAATTACCAAGTAATAAAGTAAAAATAGTGTAAAATCAATAAAAACATTCTAGCTAACGTAGAAATCCATGTAAAATTACATTAATTGCGGGTAAAGTATATTTTGCTATCAAAGTCGCGCCTTTTTGGCTATCGGCAAAATGCCCAAAGTTGCCGCCAATATCCTTCCAGCCCAAATGCCCCCCCAAAAAAAATAATAAAGAATAATTACCAATCTTTTCATAACATTTTGTTACTTTCATTTTTACGCTCCGTCGTTTTGCCACCCTCAGCCTTTCCAGTTCAAAGGAACGCCCACCTGCTTGCACGTCTGCTCACGGCAGCACGTTTCGTTGACGTTGTAGGCCGGTGAAACAGCAGTGAGTTTTAGTATTGCGTATACGAGCGAACGCAAGTACTGTGTTTTGCTTTATCTTTGCGTGTTCCACACTGCGCGTGCGAGGAGCCTAAAACTGCGGTCTTGGATGGCGCATGGCGATGAGGCGCACGCACAACGTGGGTCGCGCAATCCCTAACGCAAACGCACACCGCTTGCGTTTGCTTCTATACGTAATACTAAAACTCTCAAGGAAGGTACTATCGCGGACAATATGAGCTGAAACAGCGCTCCGGCCTGTGCACGGTACTACCTGCGCCGCCTGTCGCATCGCTCCCTAAACACGGCGCACCCTGAGGCCGAGATAAATTCTCACTTGCGCTCACTGCGCCGCTGCGCTCTTCCGGCCGTCTGCTAGCGAAAATATTGGCCGACGGAACCACCATCACGATGCGTGTGCCGTGTAGCCCAATGTTCACGTTTTCAGCTAACATGCATTTCAGTGCATTTCAAGAAAGCGCCGAAGTGGAAAATGCGTTGTCACGCTCGTATCTCCTCGAGGAGCGCTGCCTGACGAAGCTGCCTTGGCCCCAAAAGGAGCCGATCTGAATATCATCGAAAACATTTGGAGGCGCATCAAGGTAGCCATGTCACGGCATCCCCTCCACCGCGCCACTGCCCACAAATTGTGAAAAGCAATGAGGTGAATGGGAGTGGCTTCGGGCTGAGCCAGACTTCGTTGCTGCGCTCTATGATTTCTTACCAGACAGGATGGGAGCCGTGGTCGCGGGTCAGGGGAGAATGACGCGGTATTAAATTATTTTGTAAGTTTTACTGCGCCTCAGGACCCCTGAAGCGGACTTCTGCCGATTGGAACAAAGCTTGATGCTACGGTTCCAACACACTGTTTGACGCCGTTAACCACGCATACTTTTGTGTGGTGCCTCCTTGATCCCGATCTTCTTGTATAGTGCAGTTGAACTTCCGCGCCGACTATTAATCTTTTGTGTCTGACATTGTCTTCTGCAAATATTCTTTCGATTAAGTTTCAATCTCCTTCTCCTGGCAAATATATGACTGTTTGTCCCACTTTATTAATACTAAGAATTTGTAAACAAAAAAAACAAAAACTGGTGTCTTGTCAGCAACTTGTTTTGCTTTAAACAAACACGTGGGCCAAGTAATAAAGAAATAATATTTCTGACCCTTTTCATACCAATCAAGGTTACTAAACCTTCTCAGTAACATGTATACGCTTACCGTTTTTCTAAACATCTGTGATGAATGAAAAAGAAAAAAAGTAAATACCTTGGAGCAGGACTAAATCCGGCATACAGATTTTAGCCTATATTTTATGTTGTCCTACTTTGTGCATGCACCTATAATCAAACAAAAACAACATGCAACGTCTTTTGATGTGACTTTCAAAAACGATAATCGCAGCTGAGATTTAAGACACTTCAATATTTTTTCTTCACCAGTCAGCGTTTTTTCTACGGGATTCTGCGCGATAGAGTAAAGTAAATCAATTCCAAAAGAGGGACGACAAGTGTAATATTTTGTTCTCCGCCCGCCGCCCTACCACACACATGCCCGCTGTCGCACCCGCCGTCTCGCTTGCAGACGGCCGGAAGAGCGCAGTGGCGCAGCGAGCGCAAGTGAGAATTTATCTCGTACTCAGGGTGCGCCATGTGTGCGGAGCAAGGCGACAGGCGGCGCAGGTAGTACCGTGCGCCGGCCGGAGCGCTGTTTCAGCTCATATTGTCCGCGATAGTACAATCCCATACCGGCTGCAGCGTTATGTTGGGACAGCGAAGAGTGTTGTTTGCATTCGGAAATTACATTCCGCGAGCCATATTCGCGAGCAGTTCCTCCGTGCCCGCTGAGTAGGAGAATCGGGGGACCCTCACTAGAGCGCTTCCCTTTTCCGCCGCGGGAGAGCGAGCGTCGAGCTGGAGACGCGAATAGATCGCGAATCTCCGACACACATGAGAAGATTGTATACCCAGCGCCTGAGACGGGAGATGGCGAGTTGAAAATAAATGTGACATTGGGCCGAATTATCTTATGGCACCCTTCTTGCACTTCTAGCGAGCTTTCCCTTGGAGATCAAGCTTTCGGGAACCCGTCTGTGTATCTGATTATATGCCTCTCTTTGAATGCATGTTTCCTTGCTGTTGTTTTCATACTTCGACGCTGTGAAGTCAAAGGCGTACTGATACCCTGGTCATCCTAGCAGATCGGGCGAACGTGCCCGAGTGTCACCACCTTGCTCAAGCGAAGTTCAGCTTATGGCCTCGGAGCTTTCCTGTTTGACCTTTGCATCAAGTATAGATAACATTCCTGTCTTGGGCTTTACAAGGCGCATCATTAAATACACGGGCAGGACAGGAGATAAACCATATTTTAACGCAGGGCATACTTTTGTTTTCAGTTGCTGCAACTGCAGTTCTTCTCCCAGCAGCCATAAACTTCAACCTCGGAGGCAGCTTTCTTTTCCTATAATATGCTGTAAAAGGCCTGGCTACTCCACAGCACACATTAACGTCATTTGTTGATCCCCCGCAGGCCCAGCAACCTGGTGGGGAAGACAGTGTCCTACCCGAGTGTCCTGGTGCACTCCGCCATCACGTCCCCGGTTGTGTCACTCAAGCGCTGCAGTTCCAGTTCCTCTAGTACCAGTTCTAGTCACAGGTCCAGCATGGTAAGCAAGACCTCCTTAAACGAGTACCATACTCACTTGGTGGCTTGTATATACGGTAATGCTACCGAAACGGATATGCTCTGTGTGTCACAGCCGTACGCTTTGCAAACTTTGGCAAACTGTGTTGCAGGAGCATCCAGTGACGGTTGAGACGTCTCCAGAGGACCTCAAGAAGGCGCTCGAGTGGGAGCTGGGCCTGGACAGCAGGGACATGCGCAGCCACGCCTGGTACCATGGCACCATCCCGCGCCAGCGAGCCGAGGAACTCATGACAGCAGATGGTGGCTTCCTCGTTCGTGATTGCGTCTCTCGTCCCGGGGACTACGTCCTCACCTGTTGTTGGAAAGGGGCACCGCTGCATTTCGTCATCAACAAGGTATGCCCGTGTGTTGATTCACGTTAGAGATGCTAGAGAGTCCACAAACTGACCATTCATGCACAAACAAAGTTTGCTACGAGGATATGCTATTGGTAGCACCACCAACCGTCGTAAGTGGCCATGAGTAGCGCGAAGGATAGCAGGCTATTGCAAGGCTAATGCAATAATGTTAGGTAGCTATGGGAAAACTGGACTTACGCTGTCTACTGACTATACATACCAGATGTCGGAGACTTGCTTACGAAAAAGCAATCAGTCTTTCCTACGAAAAGACTATAGGCAGCGCTGCAAATCTGTAACTTTTTAGAAATGTTTACGAGCAATGCAAAAGGTAAGCAAGCTATTAAAGGGCCATAACAGACATGCTACGGAGCCACGGCAAAACCGGAACAGCCCTTACGCTGCCATTCTATTGGACAATCAGCCACAAAAGTTTACGGACCACGCGAGCCATGGCCGAGCTGCATTACCACACTACCTTGCGGTGCGGCGCCTGTGGTCGAGACCCGTCGTGCGCGCATGCGCGTCCTTTGGTACGTAGGCGCATGTCAACTCTCCCACTTCTGGCGGACACCATCTTAATCTCACGAATACGACGCCGGGCTCCGCTTCAATAGCCACCTTTGGCAGCCGTGCCACAGCTGTATCTCGGCGGCGCAATGAGTGACAGAAGCTGAGGTATCAACTCCACTTCCCTCCATACGGCATGGTATTGGTTTTCCCAGCTCAGCGGCCAGGAAAACAGCCAATCTGCCTTTTCCTTTTTTTGTTTTGTTTCAGAAGCCTTTTAATTTTCTCTGCACTTGCTGCCTTGTCAACCACTCAGTGACAACAATTAATCCAGAAAGTATAATTTATTATATATATTGCACACATTATTAAATAAAATATTTAAAAAACTTAAAAACTGAACGAAGAAAAAAAAGGCTTTAAAAAAATACAGGTTGGTTGTCTTCCTGGTTGTTGTGCTGGGAAAACAATTTCATGCCTGGTGCCACAAGATAGATATGGTATCACAGCTTCTAGCAGCTACCGAATCATCGCCTGGCGCTGTATTCGTGAGGATAAGAAGGCGTCAGCCGGAAGCGGGAGAGTTGACATGAATGTTAGTACAAAAGGACACGCATGCGCGCATTATGGGTCTCAACAACAGGCGCCGTGCCACAAGGTAGCTCAGTGATGCAGCTCGGCCACGGCTCGCATGGTCCATAAACTTTTGTGGCCAACTGTACTGCTACAGTATAACAGTGTGTCAGAAGGTGCTTACAAAAACACAATCTATGCCGAATTTGGGGAACGACGAAAGAATAAGACACAGGTGGCACGACATGCACTTTCTTTCAACTAACAATAGTGCAATAAAGCCACAGCTATCTTTTTAGGAATCACCCCACAGTTCGCGGCGGCTTTATTGTACTGTTGCTAGTTGAAAGAAAGCGTACGCCGTCCCTCGTCTTTTCTTTCAGTGTTCCTCGTAGTGTTCCTTGCATTCGGTGTTCCTCGCAATCGTAGCACCGAAAGAAAAGTGATTGCTACGATTAATTCTCCATATGCTCTGCAGGCTAGTAGAGGTGCAGGCCTACTTCGCAAAAATGGCCAGTGTCATTCTAATAAAATGCGAAAACGGGCTTCCGAATCCAAACAAAGGCGGTCGCCAACAACCAATCGCCACCCATTTTTCTCTTTAAGTTGCAGTTTTGTAAGAGTTTTGCTGCTCCAAGTAATCAGAGCGATCTTTTTGGCATTCTTTATTGACCGACTGACCGTTGCTGCTGCCCGCATCCCCGCTGTTGGGTAGCAGGTCTCCAGCCTTGTTGACGTGTCCTCGGTGCGGGGTGGCATGCACGCAGGTGGTCCTGCAGCCCTACACAGTGTACGAGCGGATCCAGTACCAGTTCGAGGACGACTGCTTCGACACGGTGCCAGACCTGGTCACCTTCTACGTGGGCAACAAGCGCCCAATCTCCGCCGCCTCCGGTGCGGTGGTGTCGCGACCCGTCAACCGCAGCATGCCGCTCTCCTACTACGCCACACGATACGGCATTGAAGTCCACGGCGCCAACTCGCTCGATTCGGTGGTGGCACCGCCTGGTGGCAACACGGTACGTTTGCATCTCACAATCGCTTGCTCGTTTAGTGTTGACAATGTTTGATCCCTGTCTGTTTCCATCCAGATAGTCATCATACCGACGTAGGTTCATGTAATCCTTGAACTGCAAGATGTATATGTTAATGACACCAGGTTAGCCTTCATGCTGCGGTGGTTGAATTGCCGACTTACTGCTATGCATCTGGTACCATCTTAAGGTAGACTGTCTAGACTTCCGTACAACATAATTTGACCTGACTAGTGTCAGGTTAAATGGTAGATGCTAGCAACCTTGGTGAAACTAGTACGCCGTCACACGACGCCAGTTCGATCATAGGTGGATAAACCTCGCCGACTGCTTGTTTTCCCTGGAAGAAACTAAAATGCTTGTGCACGCTCATTGTGCTCGTGTCTTCGTGTCTACACAGTTTTTTGCACTGGGGTCGAGCCTCCTTGTAACAAACGACTAAGCACCCTCGTTTTGCCCGTTTCTCGGAACAGCAGCAGCTCCCACCGGAGCCGCAGCTCCCGCAAAAGATGCACCACCCGCTCGTCGCCGGCCTGCCACCCCACTCCCCGCACACCCCAGCATTCGCCACGCTGCGCGGGGTCCAGGGTTCGAACCCGGGTTCCAACTCCCACCAGCGGAGAGGCTTCATTCGCGTCGGCAGCGACCCGATGCTGAGCCCCACGATGGAACGCCGACCATGGGACCACCACCGGCCGCTCTCGAGCACGGCCAGCTCCGAAGGCGCCTCAGCAAACGCCGACGCCGAGGACAGACCACCACCCAAACCGAGCCGCGTCCCGTCGAGGCGGCTCCAACAACGCCCCGCCGGCACACTCGGGAGAGCGAGCCGCGGCCACGACCAACCTACGGCTGCGCAGTACGTCAACAACAGCGAGGGGCAGGGACACGTGTACTCCGAACTCGCCGAAAACGGCATCTCGACGCATGCAGACACGCGAGAGCCGCACTCGCCCTCCGAAGTGAAGAAGAAGGTCGCGACACCGCACCGGACCCCACGCGGTCGCGTCTGTGCCACGGTCGCTGCACGGTGTTCGGACACCGGCAAGACTGACCGCGTCGTGACGGTGCCGGAAGTGGATCCCGTGTCAACATTTGCGCCGGATGCATTCGCCACCACGTTGTTGCCGTCGGACAACAAGCCGCTGGAGAAAAGTGCTATGGAGCGTGTGCGCGGAGTGTTGTTGGAGGGGGGCCGCGTGTGCTGGCGCACCACCTGACCAGGGTGGACCTTGATCTGCTGTTGGCGGAAAAGGATCGGGGCCTCGGCGTCGTGTCCGGGCTCGAACTGTTGACCCTTCCGCAAGGGTCGAGGCTACGGAAAGACCTCTTGGAAAGGTGGGTGTGGTTCTTGTTGGATGCACCTTGAATAAATACCCTGTGCGTCTACAGTAGGCTCGCGATAATTCAAACTCGGATATTTCGTACTTCCGATTGATTCAAACAGATTTGAAAATTTTGGTTGTCCCGCTATGCTTTTAATGTATTTATAAGCCGCTTAATTCGAACGGCGTTTTCGCTTAATTCATACTTTTTTGTTCTCACGGCCCCGTTGAGTGCGCTTCTTTCCGAGCACCGCAGAGAAGCAATACCCGCGGAGCTTGCGTTTGCGAGTGTTGCTTCTCCGCAGTGCACCGGTGCTCGGAAAGAAGCGCACTCAACGTGGGCTCAAGCGGGCACACATTAGCGGAAAAGACTAGCAATAATGACCAAGACGACATCGAGGATGAGGAACAGCTCACTGGCATCATACTTTCTGGCCTTGAAGCACATAATGTGAACGCCGAGCTGGCGGAATAGGCTAGTCTACGACGATGTGTGTGTTTGTCGTGATGACTCAATGGAGGAGATAGCACAGGAAGTAATGCCAGCACAGTGCAGCAGTGAGAGTGAAGGTTACGATGAAGAAAGGGATGACCCACTACCAACTTTCACAGCCCCAGTGGCCTTTGAGCACATCGCTCAGCTCCGAAAGTTTGTCTGCAAACGAAGAGTCCCGTAAAGAGCTACTTGCATTGGCTAATATTGAAAATTTTGTTTTGAGATCTCATGTGCTGACTAAACAGTCCACAATCGACAACTTTTTTGCCGGATGAATAAACTTAACGTCACAGTTCTTTCACCAGTGTGTTATGTCCGTACTTGCTTATATTTAGGCCTATGTAGAGGAAATTGGAAAAAATCTGCTTTGTATGTGTAGCTATCCATGTAACAAATCATAACGTTGTCTAGTATCATATTTAGATGAATTTCTGATAATTCATACTAAAATCTGTGACTTCCTGGAGTGTGAATTAATGAGAGTCTACTGTACTTTCCCGTAGAGTGATCAAAAAAACCGCTCGCTTTCGTACAAAAAAAAAAATGTAAAAAATTGCACGAATGATGAGGCGGAGAAGGACGTTTTGATCTAGAAATGAAGTTTGAATGTGAATATAAGCATCACGCGAGCGTGCGTCGCTTTGAAGTTGGCATATTTCGGTGAGGGTATCTCTGGCCTTGTCGCATGCAGAGCTCACTCCGTATTCTGCAGCAATTGACTCTCCGAGAGGTTTGAGGGAAAGTAGACGCATGGGCATTTTCTAGAGTATACACGGCGTCCTTTGGGTGACGCACACACACCGGGCCTTCTGCAAGCTGCACGCATACTGCAGAACATGGGTCACGTCGATTCTTCGGTGTTGTTGCTCTACTATCGTAATCATAGTTGGTATGTCCGTTAAATGTTGAGGCCGGTTAAGACATTAGTGTTCGAGCTGCATCACAACTCCTTGCGTTCCACTGCTATGCCTTGCACCAACCTCGATTGCCATAGCAACCTTCTCGTTGTAAGCAGGTGCAAGCGGTT
Organism: Ixodes ricinus; assembly: GCA_037355805.1. Classification (NCBI taxonomy): domain Eukaryota; kingdom Metazoa; phylum Arthropoda; class Arachnida; order Ixodida; family Ixodidae; genus Ixodes; species Ixodes ricinus. The sequence goes on along the minus strand of JAZHYW010039144.1, from coordinate 287,576 downwards.
GTAACGGTGTCGCTCACATGTCTGATCTAGCTTTCATAAACTTATCTGTTCATTCAATTTATTGGTTTTATTACCGATTCTATGCCAGCTTACTCTGCATTTCCACAAAGCTCTATGCTTGGTGTGCTGTTTCTTTTATCTTTAGCATTCCTCACTTAGGTAGTTGCTTTATTTGATGTGCTGTTGATATTTGGGTCTATGATGTCTTCCCAGTGAAAACTGAATGACAGTGCTCCTTTACACGTGGTGACCTCCAACAGTGTTAACATTGAGCTGCTCGTCTTCCATATGCGATTGCAGGACAGAGTGCCTCAAGCTGTTTGTGGCAGCAACGGTGCTGACGTGCGCCGACGAGGCGGAGCGTGTGGAGCTGCTCAATAAGTGGATCCAGGTGGCCGGCGACACGAAGACGGCCCTGGGGAACCTGTACGGCTTCACAGGCATCATGCTGGGCCTTGCCATGCCGCAGGTGTGCACCCCCATGTGCCGAAATGCTTTGCTTTTTTTAACCGAAAGGAGTTAAAAGTGAAACCTTTTAGCTTTCTTTTTACTAAGATTGAATTCCAATCCGACAGTTCAGCAGGTGAAACTACTAGTAAACTACAATATTATTAGGAAAATGTTGACTCGCTATGTCTTGGCACCGATTTTCTGAGGCGAGTTTGTGGCACAAAAAGCGTTTGGCATGCTTCCTGGGTCTATATGGGGCGTTTTTATCGACACAAATCTTCTCTGCCATTTTGCTGTTTATGTTGCGCTGCAAAACCCGGGGATCCTGGGCTCAACACCACTCCTGCCAGTTTCGATCTGGATGAGCATCGCACCGGCATGCGGTCCTGTATCACTACTGCGCGATTCACGTTAAAGACCCCAGGCTAGCGGTTGTTCTGCACTGGCTAAATTTCTCATCTACAACTGAGAGACAAGTCGCCCATTGAAGCAGACTAAGTTCAGACTGTATAAACATGCCCACACCCTATTTTTAGGGGCAAAGCTCCTTAGGGTCTAGCCTTGTCCGTCCGTGCTCACATCGATTGCCATTCCATCTGTCTTCTTAAAAAAAGAAAATGTTTGCGCAGTGGACAGGATTCGAACCTGTGCGGGGAGACCCCAATGAATTTCTAGTCCATCGCCTTAACCACTCGGCCACGACTGGGGGACGAGTAGGGGCTCTGAGATGTGGTAGTAACTCAAGAGCTAGGGATGTCATGGATGAAACGTTGCATGTAGCCGCTCAACGTCTATACAGGAGAGGGCGCTGCGGTCAAATGCGTATACAATCGCGTTAAACTTTGCATGCATTGGCTCAACGTTTATAGACGAGAGGGCGCTGCGGTCAAATGCGTATATAACCATGTTCCATATAGTACCACACATTCTCTTTCTGACATGGACAGTTGACTTAAGCGGTGGAGATGCATTCCTACGGCTTCTAGCGGATCCAAGCTGATCCGCTAGAAGAACCACTGGCTCTGCATTTCACCGACCATAAAGCAGTAATAATGAAGTCGAAACGCAACCTGAAACTCGGCACTACCTAGGAGCAATAAAAAAAAATCGGCACCATCAACACTACCTATGAACAAAATCAGTATCATCAGCACCACCAGAGCTTTGCCCCAATCAACATCATTCATCACGTGGAGATGAGGTAATTTTTTGTTGTTGGGCATATGCAAAAAGTGAGCTCCCTTTGTATTTCCTTCACGTCGTCAGAATTGGAAGACAGCGAGTCACAGCTAAGAACAAAATGGCAGATTGATATCTTGTCAAAATGCTGCCTTTTACTTCAAAGCCGATGGAAGCCACTGAAAATTGCTGCTGCTATTCTGTCTTTTTGTGCGAGCTACAGGAACTTGTGCATGCTTTATGCATGCCTAGCATGCATAAAGCCAGATTCAGCAGGTTCCGTCTACTAAATCACAAAGAAATTGCTTATGGATGGGTTCTTTTGAAAGCATAAAAGCTTGCAATAGAATATTTTTTTATCTAGATTTTGCCACAGACTTGTTTTCATGCCTCATGGTAGTACTGAAACACCATAATAAAGTCTGCACACTTCTAATCGTGGCCCTCGAATCCCGGAGAAAAAAAATGGCTAAAATTTAATTTCAAAATCTTCTTTCAAAATGAGAGTGCTTCGCCGGTTACATCGTCATTCCGTGACCGGTTTAACAGAACTGCGACACGTACAGACCCACCACGCTTCACCCCGCCCCTGCAAAGGAAAAAGCACATTACAGCAACGTAGCAATGGGGCAAAAAAACACCTCTCCGCCCACGACATCACAGTGCACCGGGATGTCACAGGTTCTCTAGACATAGGATAATAGGCCGATCTCACCAAGTATTTGGTGCACGTGCGACACCGCAATAACTTTAGTGCACAGGGGGCAGGCAGCGGTGCACGGGAAGGCTCGTGCCGTTTCGTGCTCCGTTCGTGCAGTCCCGCAGCGGGGTTGTCCTAAAGTTCCTTTAATGCCACATGGCAGTGGCTGCGTATCAAAACTGATCATTAAGATGGGTCTATGCAGAGCGCAAGTTCGTCTGCTTCTTTTGCAGAAGTTGGAGTGACGTCAGAATGCCGAGCACTGGTTGGAGATTGGTGGGTAGACCTCAAAGCAAGCTACTTTGAGGTCTACCCACTATCCTTCAATCAGAGCCAACCAGAGCTCGGCGTTCTGTCGTCACCACAACCCCTGCAAAAGGAGCAGTCGAACTTGCGCTCCGCATTGGCTTTTAAAAATGAACAAGAGCTTGTTTCTGACGGGAGTGCCTTCCCCACCGTGCCCGCAGATCTCTCGGCTCAAGACGACGTGGCTGACGCTCCGCCAGCGTCACACGGAGACTGCCCTCGCGTACGAGACCAAGCTACGGCCGGCCCTGAAGCACATGCAGGAGTGCAGCAACCCGCAGGCACCCAACACCTGCCTGCCCTATCTACTCTCCCTCCTGCTCATCCTGGAGCACGATTTCGGCGATCTCGGATGCGCCCAGAGCCGCAGGGGCTCCGACGCCTCCTCGCTCGAGCTCTTCCCCTGGGAACAGTCGACGGCAGACTACGGACTGCTCCTGCTCGTCTCGCACCTGGAGCAGGGGCGCTCGCTGGCGCAGCAGCTGCCCACGCTCCGGCGCAATGGCCAGATTGTGCTGGAGGGCGTCAAGACGGACGACATTGCGCTGGACGTGTTTCGGACCGAGCTGCACCTCCTGTTCCTCTGGGGCGCCAAGGGTGCAGCGGTGGCGGCCGCGGAGCGCCACTCGAAGCTGGGGCAGGTGTTGGGAGTGATGTCGGTGCGGTGCGAACCCACGGGGACGCCCGTGTGAACCGTCACGCGGGTCTGTGTGGACGGCCTGTGCGTTTGTGGAATTAATCGCGCGCGTCTGTGCGAGCAATCGCCGCTCTACTCGGGTGCAACTTTCTGTGGCAATGCAGTCAAAGGTATGGGCATGCATGCCCTCTCCCAGACAGAGCATTGATTAAAGCTGCACGCGGCTCTCCTCAGAAATTACACAGAAGGTTGCCGCAGAGTATAGTTGGACTGACCTGCAGAGTATTTTTCAACTAGGGCAAAAATTTGTCACCCTTCAGATTTTCTCCTCTCCCACTGCTATCTTGACAGTGGGGGTTCTTTTGTTGCTGCATCTAGGGACCGGATGAGCCAGGAGCTTATCCTGGCTCATCCAGCACCAAGGAGCAGAACAAAGGAGCCCCCCCCCCCCTTTTTCCGCCTTCAAGTGTGGGAGAGGGATAGAAAGGGTGGCAGGAGCATTTTCACCCTGGTTGAAAAATATTTTGCAGGTCGGCCTTTAATAAATTTACGCTTCGCGATTTTACAAGCTCCGTCACCCGTTGTTGTGAGCACAAGCGAAACAAGTGCCACGAGCAAGTGCTTGGTCACCGTTTGCTGCCAAGTGCTGCACGAGGCACGGACCTCGTGCTTCGACGCATTTGATGCTACTCGCCAGACAAACACAAACACATCGAGGGGCTTTAGGTTGGACTGGTGGTGCCAATGTGCAGATCGCAGAACTGCTTGCCACAAAAGAAACATCGAATGGAAACGGTAGTAAGGGGCATTCCTAGCCGAGGACATGGCAGCGAGCAAACTGAAAGACATTTTAAGCGCATACGTTACATACCGAATACGGGCCTCAAAATCTGAAAGAAGAAAAGATTTTAATACTAAATTGCCGAGCCGTCAGGTTTTCAAGGAGCATTGGCTTCTTGCGGCTTCAGTTGACAAATTTCATTTCAAGGTAGTTGTGCGAATGCTTCCACCTTGATTTGCTCTTTCGCTATTTGGAGAAGAATCGGAATAACAAAAAATCTAGTAACGGATAGGTAGTGTTTGCTCGATCGCACCGAATCCCTGCCGGCACTTTTCTGTCGACTCGATGTGGTGTCCTCCTCCGAGTCGTCATGCATCAACCTGTTTTCTTATAAAAACCAACCGTGCTGAAAATTGAACGGTTTAGGACTGAATGTAGCTGGCTATAGCTCGATAGACGGACACTCTTGGCTCGTCGCACCCGGGGATTTCTTACACTTAACCTCAGAGGGGAGTGATACTTGCACCGTGGTGCCTGCAATGCATTTCGACTGTCGCGCTCCACATCCCGTACTCACCGTACATTGAAAGTAGCCCCGAAACGGCAACTAAATGCGTCGCAGGACCCACAGTGTCTTGCTGTCGTACGTCGCAAACCCGGTGTTTTTTTTGTAGAAGTCCTGGCAAAAAAACAGTGAGCAAACAGAAGAGTCATCGTCATTTGCCTGGCTGCTTGGAGAGTGACTTGTAGCAAGACGGGCATCCGTCAGTGTCCACCTCTGCGGCACGACACCACCAAAACCGGGGGTAGGCAATAGCACGTCAGAAGTGCGACATCGGGCAGAAATTGAGAGACCAAAAGCCAGAGGCGGATTTATGGGTCAGGCTTGGAGGAGGAGAGAGAAAGAGTGGTCTGCCGAGATACGTTTATGGCATTAGGGCTGAAACATTGCACAGATCCATTTTGTTGATCCAATATTTGGTATGTCACCAAAAACTGAACTTTTAAATAGTACAAATAAACTTTTCTCATTAAAATAAATAAAAAAATAAATTGACTTTGGAGAGTTTAGAAGGGGGCAATCAACTCACCCCCTAAAGTGAGAATTTTGGGAATGCACCATTCGGAGATGGTTTTCCAGGCACCATACTTCTTGCACCGCACATAGTAACTCCTGCTTTGTAGCAGCTTTGGCAGGCGTTGCACGTTTGCATCCTTGAGAATGTCAAGTTGCAACATTCCGATGGCAACTACTATTTACAATGGCGATTATCTGCTGTCGCCCCGTTAATAAACCACCAGCCATCTGCAATTGGATCTAGGTCAGTGTAGCTACAGAGCTTGTGCCATCTCGAAGGCTGTGGCTGCCAAGATGTAGATGGTTTCTGAAGCCTAGCTCTTAGGTATTCTGTACAGCAACGATACACTACAGTCACTAATATATTATGTGCAATTTGTATACTAAAGACCGTTTTTTATGAAGTAACATGGCTACTATTGCTATTTTTGCGAATGTGGGGCTTTGGGGGTGTTTTCGAATGGTGTTGAGAACGTCTCGATTTATACTTCGAAGGGTCTGACGAGTTGACTGAACTCTGGCTTGAGTGCAGCTAAGCATGAAGTGTCACTTTAAAATGGGATGCTTGGTTTTCATGGTTTCACTGTTCTAGTCATGTGCATAAATGTTCTCATAGTGCTGTTCGTGTAAATAATAAACAGAAGCTGATGGATGAAAAAAAGAGCTGCATTTTGTTTTCTTTCTGCATACATGGTGTGCACTTCGTACAAGCTCCAGGGTTTTCTGAAACGGCTCTTTTGTTCCGGAGCATTCGGAGGTAGCTACCATTTGAACAAGCAAATCAATGTGCCTTTATTTAGACTTCTCTCCTTGTCGCTTCTTCTCGAGTGCTTTTTCCTTTGCCTGTAAAGAAAAAAAGAGAGAAAGCTTGTCAAAAACTTTACTACCTTTTTTTTTATTGATCATGCAACAGAGCTCCACTGTTTACAGTTCCATAGTGCTCGGTTTAGTACACAGAATACTCCTTTCAATACAAGCAAGTTTTCATTGCAGTCAAATCCTAAAACAATAGACGAGCGATAGAGTGCTTTGCAAATAAAACAAAAAAGAGCAGCTGAGGGCCAACAGCTTTCTTTTCATAGATAGAATTGTGTTAGTGGAAAACAAACAGCGCAGGAAGAAGGACAGAGTAGAAGGCGGTAGACACACACAGCGCTGACTTACAACTGAGCTTTATTGGCACTGACAACCTGTATAAATACAATACAGGTTGTCAGTGCCAATAAAGCTCAGTTGTAAGTCAGCGCATGTGTGTCTACCGCCTTCTACTCTGTCCTTGTTCCTGCGCTGTTTGTTTTCCGCTAATATGAATGACCAACTAGTCCACTCGTCAACATTACTAAAATAGAATTGTGGTCCCTCTCTTCCTCATTATGAGCATCAGGTTTCACAACTGGGAAAAGAGTCTCACATAAAGTTGTCAGTTAATACAGAAATAAAAATAAACTTCAATTCCTTTTTTTTTTACCCCTTTTAGAGATTATAGTTGAAATTTTTAAAACATGCCTGTTTATGTTTTAAATGCAGGGCTTTGTATTTAATTGAGTACACCTCTTTTTAATAAATTTATCACCATCCCTCACTCATCGAGGCGCGAACTTCGAAAAGCATACATACTAGCCCAAGGAATATCTATCCTCAACTTGCACATTATTGCCACTTCACGGTTACAACCACTGGATGAGCATGAATAATAATTTTAAAAAATGCTGGCGAACTACAGATAACAAAAGAACTAGGTAGTAGCTACCTACCTTCTCAACCAATGGCACCAGTTTCTTCTCTTCAGACAAGATCTTGAGTATCTCCATGATGAGCGGTAGGTAGTTGTGTTTTCTCCGGATGTTTTCTACCTGAAATGCAATGCGTGCGCAAATAGCTTGTTACGATAGGGCATCCAGGAAAGCATTCATGCCAGCAACCAAAGGCGCTTCGAGTAAACCAGTTACTGTACCTTGTAGCGCTTGCTTTTATTTTCCTCCTCTTGAATAAGCATGTGAAGCTTGCTGATTTCCGAGTGCAGGTCATCCGTTTCCATGGCACCAGCCTAGAGCAAATAATTAGCTTTAACAAAACATTTGACTAAAAAAAAATGCTTCACTCGAGTGATTGCTGGATGCCAGGAAGGAGTGCTTTGTGGAACCAAGTGGACATTGTGACTAAGTAAGCTAAAATGCTAATTTACTGAAAAAAAATTTCTGAGGACACCTAGGAACTTCTTATGAGTTGTGAATCCGAAAGCATTAATGTCCAATTGAACGTCGCCGAGTGCTGGCGTCGACAGCCACGCTTTGCTACTGCCGAGGTTGCGGCCACAGACGATAGAGATGCCTCAGGCGCCACAATGTTCCTCAGCATTGAGAGGAGCAGAAGGGGCCGGACTGTGGCGTTGAGCTTAGCAGACGGAGCGGGAATTTCCCGCTCCTCCTCTTCCTCCTTCTCGTTCACTCCCCTTGGCCCGGCCTGACGCAGCGGCAGCGCGTGCTCTCCCTTTTTTACCGGCGCACAGGCCGCAGCAGCGCCAGAGGAGAGGGCTTCTCTGTGGGGTGGCATTCCTTGGAACTACGACACGTGGCAGACATTTTAACTGCTGTTATTTTTAGTTGCACGTTTTTCGCGGTCACAAACAACGCCGGCTGCGCTCCATGGGCGTTGCAGCCATTTTACCGGCCTTTAGTTGCTCGTTTTTTGTGGTCACAGAAAGCCAGCTGCGTTCCATGGGACAGGTAATGCTTTCGCATTAAAACCAATCTATGTCTCACGTCGGTGAACAGCAAGGAGCATTTGCATGTATACAGCAGCTTGCACTTGGAAAATTCTTATAATGACGCTCAACAGTTGAAGATGTGGTGCCGTGCGACGCAGTGCAGGCAGTGGCTCAATCAACAGACGAAAGAATATCACACCGCATATCTCCATTGGGCAAGTATACATATTAAAGGAATGATAAAATTGATTTTCTTTTCACTCTAGACATGTTTAGAATAGTGTTTATTCTAAACTGTCTGAAAGAAAATCAATTTATCATCCTTTATATGTATACTTGCCAATGGAGATATGCGTGTGATCTTGTCTGTTATATAGGATAACGGGTGGAAGAGGAATCAGTTTTGGTTTAGATGCACCGGGGATGCACTGGTCATTGCAGAAGTGTGCTTATAAGGCCCCCATTCTTTTTCGTCATCAACTCTAACATTACCAATTGCATCCAAAAGGCAAAATAAATGACTCACGGCCAGCCGACTCGTCAGTGCGTCGAGTTGCTTCTGATAGACCAGCTTGCGGTCCGTGATCATTGCCATGAGGTTGAAGTGAATCTCACCTTCGTTGTACCTGAAGCAAGACAAAACCACTCAAAGGTGGCCACATCCTCCTATTTCCCAACTGCACATTGTTTCAGTAAGAACTTGCTCTGCCAACACAACTATTCCACACAAACGGAGCCCGGGAACATATTCCTGCCACACAGAAACTTCGACCGCACGGGCGGGTAGTCTCGTGTTAAAACCCTTCAACTTCAGCGTGTTGCAAACAAAACATAAAAATGAGGCCAATGAGACGTGTGTGTTAAATTGAAGCAGAAAGAGCTACACCCTTTCGTTCAGCTTGTATCAAGCTCGGGTTACGAAAAGTTTAACATATTTTTCACACTTCTTAAAGAAAACTGAGAATTGACCTAACGACGACAATGGCAATGGCGATAAGGCGTGAAAGTTTCACAAAGCGTTACCGAAGTCAAAAGACGGAAGACGTTTCTAAAAGTTTTAGGCACACATAAATTAAAGAGACTCTACTACCGATCGTGAAGACTCATCCGCTGACAGCCCTGGGGACCCACCACCCCTCCCAATCGATTCTTTAAGTTCTCCCACACGTGCTGCGACCTTGATATTTTATCGGCATCCTAGAGCTACTTTCGGGCAAGGTTCCTAGAGCCTCCTGCAGACTTGTTTGTGAGCCTTGGAAAGTATGAGGACATTTGGCACTCTTACTTACTGTTTTATCCTGCCCTCGATGACCGGCCTGACCATGTCAATCCAGTCAGCTTGCTGGGGGATTGGCCCTAAAGTGGAGTTAAACAGAAACACAAATGGTCACACTGGCATCAATTCTAAAGAGAGCGCTACAGGAATGCAAGGTGCAAAATGCAAGAAATTACCGGAGTAGTAGGGAAAGTATGCATTACAACACAACTGAACAACTGATTAAAGAATTGCATTTTCCAACAAGAACTGTACCCCAGTTTGGTCAAGATGCAGATTGGTCTGGTAGTGCAAAGTTTGGGGCTACAGTCGAATCTCGTTAATTCATACTTGAGGGGGACCGAAAATTCGTTAATAAAGCAAAGTTTGAATTCCCGTGAGTTTCCTCCCATAGAAACACATACCGTAAAGTTCCGAGAGAATGCCCGCCCCGAGAGGTCGCCCATCCCGTTTTTCTAGCTAAATATCAGTAACATAAAAATTCCGAAACATCGCCCACCCCCCGATTTCCGTCGGACGTCACGCAATGTCCGACGGGAATCGCATCAACCGCGCACTCTGCTGTATCGGCATGTCAGACAAGCGAGTTTATAGCGGATTCCCGCGTTTTGTCCGCGATCTGCATGTGCGATCTCCAGTCCACGCGAGTTGGTCCCGCGTATACTATATTGCATCGTGAAATATGATTTTGCTGCGTTCGCGATCTGCGGTAATTGTTCCCGTAACATACGAGTTTGTAGCAGGTTCCTGCCTTTGTCCGCGATCTGCGCGTGCGATATCGGTTCCTGTGACAGGCAAGTTTGTAGCGGGTTCCCGCGTGTTATCGCATCGTGAAACGCGAATTGGCGGTGTCCACAATCTGCGGTATCAGTTTCCGCGTCACGTAGTTTGTAGCCGGTTTTTGATAAAGTTTTGTTGTGGCGTCCCCAAAGATAGCCCACCCCATGTTTTTCACCATTTATCTCTTCATTTTGGGTAGGCGTTTTTCGGAACTTTCAGTAGGTTGGGACCTGCATGTTAGTTTGAATTATCTGCAAGTTTGAATTAAGAGAGTCTGAATTAACGAAATTCGACTGTATTTACGCTTACGATATATTACCATATGGATTTACGCATAAAGTTCCCGTGTGTTTGCAACCTAAAAATGATGAAAACAAAACAACTGGCACTGAAGTCTCTTAGCGAAACGGCGTCTGCCTCTCAGAGGCTTCCGAGAGGTTCCCTTTCGAGTGCTTCCTACCAGCTTTGGCTGCATTCATGTTTGTCAGCAAGGTAATCGAGTGCGCCATAAATGTTTTTCGTCAGTTCGTGCAAAACGCTGGCGAGAAGGGACTCACCAAGGTCGATGGGACCGTCCTTGAGCCCGTCCAGCTCGTAGAGGCGGCCATCGATGGGCACATAGCCGATGAAGTGGTACACGTCATCGTCCTTGGAGCTCTGCTTCACATCAAACTCGAACATCTGCTGCCTAAAAGAAAGGAAGGCAAAAGCAAAAATTGTGGCACAGTGTCATGGGACGTCAGTTACATGTGACACTGTGATGTCATTAAAACTATAGCTACAAGTAATGCTTTTTTTTTTTTTTTCAATTATGTTGTGTCCAATCTTTTTTTTAATTTTATTTACAGTGACTTTGTATTGTTTCTCTAACAAACATTCTGCATCAATGCAATATGACAAATGGTGCACCCTTCCAAAGTCCCACAACCTGTTTAGGAGCACCAGAAAGGTCAAATAAATAAAAATAAATAAATAGGCCATAGCTGTGTGTGCGACTGCGGAGCGCGTGCTGACGGCGAGCTTCCGCAATTCTTTTGCAACATGCTTTCCGCACCATCAAGATTGCTGGTCTTGGCAGGCTATTCATGTGAGCTCGTTCTGAGTGTGCACTCTAAACATTGCCCTCAAATATGGCATCCAGTGAATATCCCCTATATGCCACAGGCACAAAATCCCAGAGGCTAACTCTATAAATGCTGCACATAAAAAAAAAAAAAAGTTTTCTGGTGGTTTTATGATTTTAGGGCTTTGAACGAATGAAAGCAAGAGCCTTCAAAATGCAAATTATGAGGCTGAAACCTAAGTCTTTTCTAATACAATTTCAGTCGTCGGGGAATATTTTATTTGGTATTTCAACGTGTCTCGGACAACTGGAGTCGAGTGGAGTTAAACATAGGCATTTGATTGACGAGCCCACATTTTGCCTGGCAAGCAATTTCGGCCGTTCCATACGAAGAGTGAAATAAAACAAACCAAAATAATATGTGTAAATGAAAAATAGATTCTCTCTTTTTAAGGGGGCATATGAGCTGAGAAGTTTTTCTTGTAGTGCCAACCCCGTAGCACCACGGTGATGACTGATGATTATTTGTGGCTCATCCCCTTAAATTGGGCAGTTCCAGGAACCTAGCGTATGAGGTTTTTTTAACTCCTTTGCTGCACCAGCAATTGCCAATTATCTAGCCTTCTCCTGATAGTTTCCACTATTTCCCTCCACCCTCCACTGGCCATCGGCGTAGAGTCGGGGGTACAGCAGGCCCTAAACCGAGTGCCCCTGGCAGCGCACGCTCACGGACTCCTCTGCCGAGATGCCAGGCGCGTGGGCGTGTCTGCCATCACTCGGCCGAGGGGTGCGCTAAAACGTTTTGCCTCGCATAATGCCGACGCAGCGTACGCAACTGGGAGGTCCTTGTAACAGTCTTTAAAAAGTATTAAGAGGACTTCGTCTAAGAAACAGTCAAATACCATCTTCTCTTTCCAACAAAAGAAATTTGGAAGGAACCGCATCATCTGTTCGGGAGTCATGTAACCCGATGGTCTTCCATAAAGAATGCATTGAAAGCCGGCTGCTCATATACTCTCTTAAAGCCCCACTTCCAAAAAGGTTTTCTGCAAGGTAGGATACTCCTCGCTACCCTTCCCATTTCCCCCTCTCCCACCGCTGTCCTGACGGAGGGGGACTCCTCTTGTTGGAGCTGGATAAGCCGATATCTTATCCCGGCTTCTCCAGCCCTAAGAGGCAGACACAAAAGGATTTCCCGCCGTCAAGATAGTTTAACGCGATTATATATGCATTTGACCGCAGCGCCCTCTCCTGTATAGACGTTGAGCGGCTACATGCAACGTTTCATCCATGACATCCCCAGCTCTTCGAGTTAAGGCCCGTTCACACGATGCATTTTCTCGCGCATCTAGTGTCGCGAAATGTAGTTTCGCGAAATGGTTGCGCCGTCCTGAACGAGTCCGAGAAGGACGCGCGCATCTAAAAAGTTGCGCGCACAGCTCGCTTCTGGAGCGAGCTTTTGCTGAAACTTTGCCGAGTCCTGTCAATCACTCTGAGGGTGCCGCCAATGGCCGCTCAGAAACGCTCTCACGTGGCCTTTGAGGGGGAGCAAGCTGTTTGAGAAGACCACTTCACTGCCGGTGTTGTAGCCGAGCCAAATCCGAAAAACCGAAACCACGAACGATGGATACTGCCGGCGCTTTCGCAAGCACGTCAAGCACCACTGTAGGAAAAGTGAGTAGTATATCGGAAAAAAATCCAGCGATGGACGAAGACAATTAGCGGGAGATGGCAAGATTAGAATAGTGCTCATAGCGTTGTTGTCGCGACGATACCGCTGGATAAGAGACCATCGAGTAAACTGAAACCAAGTTTGCTTTGTTTACAAGCAAACGTGAAACCATGTGCGCTCTCTGAAACAGTTGGCACAGTAAAATCGGGGCAGACATGGGCTTTAAGAAGTAACCAGATTGGGCACGTAGCGTTTCTATGAATACCATGTGCATTGATAGGAGCTTTGCCAATGAATTGGCTGCGTACGGGCTCGGCGCCGGCACATGTCCTGCACGTACAGGTTGCCGCCTCAATCGGCTTTGCGCACATGCGAGATCGCTCCAAGTAGTGCAGTATGTGAGGAAAAAAATTAAAGTGAATTGACTGCATAAAATGCGCAAAGCAGGTCCCCAGATAAATAGCAATCTGATTCGGAGCTCACTCAAAACGGTGCATCGGTGTGTGTGTGTCACGTTCAGAAATACTGGGTGGTCCGGATGGCAGTGCTTTCGATAAATCTCGAAAAGTCATTTTGTTAGCTACGGCACTGTAATTGACCACGTAATTTTGCCTGTGTGGTTGGCTTTCAACTGAAGCACCACATTATGGTCAACACCGAAACTATTTTCGCGAGTCTAAACGTCATCGTTGTTGCACGTGAAGCGGTACGTGTGAACGAGCACATTTCGCGAAACTTGAGTGTCGCGAAACTGTTGCGCGCCTAAAAGATGCATCGTGTGAACAGACCTTTACTACCACATCTCAAAGCCCCTACTCGTCCCGCAGTCGTGGCCGAGTGGTTAAGGCGATGGACTAGAAATCCATTGGGGTCTCCTCGCACAGGTTCGAATCCTGTCAACTGCGCAAACATATTTTTTCAATTTTTTTTTCATCACTTTTTAAAAAAAATTTTTTGCTTTATCTTTTTTTCATTTTTATTTTGCTTTATTTGAACACGTGAGCACGCAAGCTCACGAGCAGGAGCACGAGACATACGGACATGGCTAGCCCCTATGGAGCTTCGCCCCTAAAACCACAGACATACAGACACAATTGAAGTTCTCTAGCAAAAACTTGGGCCTTGGGTGTCCATGTCTTTGTACCGTACATTAATATTCATATTTCATTACGTATCCACCAACTTCTAATCTTTTGAACCGATATATGCGGCAATACCCTCGAACAGTCGTTGCATTGTTTATTTACATTCCCGAGTCTTTTGAATACGTATAGATGCAGCGACATCCTTGAGCACCACAGTTAGTCCGACACACAGAAAGACAACGAAGTAAGCGCAGCAGGTACGGCTCTTCTCACCTCGAGAAGCTGTTGTGCACTTCCCTGATGACGTCCGAGTTGCTGAGTGTTAGGCCCTTCATCTGCGCGATAAAAAAAGAAAAAAAGTATTGCTAGCAGACTTGCTTGAACAAACATTACAGCATCATTACCGTAAGACACCAGGCATGGGCCTGTGTCTTGACAAGCGCCTAGTCCCTAATTTTGAAACACTCGAAATACGAGCAAGAGACGTATTGAGCGCCCACTCCTTCGAACCTCCTAGCCCTCGCAAAGCCCGCTTCTGCGAGAGCATCGGTGGAAGGCAGGCTCGTTGAGAGTGGTGCGGCAGCTTTACAAATTAGGGGTCCCTCCAGAACTTTATACTGCTCCTACGGCGGTCCGTCGGATGAAAGAAAAGCCTACCCTGCTGCTTTTTTGCTCGGGACCCAACAATCGCCCATCCACATTTTTTTGGTGATTATTTCGAACTTTTGGATGGGCACTTGCTCGGTATTTTGCGGGATTCTAAAGGAGCATGCGCTTACCGTTGCGTCGAAGCTCTGGCAGAAGTCCCTGAACGAAAGCAGCGTCTCTCCCAACGAGATGTCCGGATGCTTCACGTTGAGGAGGACGCTCAGGATGGCTTGCGTGGCACATGCGTTGTTGATGACCTAGCAGAAGCATTTCGAGTGGCATCAGTCCTTTGAAGTGGCCCGTGCCTATACTTCTTTCGCCGAAGTATAGGCACGAAACATTGAAACAACAATGTTTTGACAGCATGTTGCTGTAATGCCTCAATGGTGTCGCAATTAATACTTTCACTGACAACAATTCTTCTGCCAGTGAGCAAAAATGAGACCCCACGACTCTAACTTACCACAGAAATTGAGTTATTTACAAAACATAAATGTAAATTCAAGAACACTTAAGACTGCCAGAGAACAAATGCCAACATGACTTGAAAACTGCTAAAAATTCCACCGGCCGCAAAATGGCAATTTTTCCCGCTTGATGACTTGAAAAACGGCTAAAGTTTGCGGGGAAACCACTAAATTGGCAACAGCGATGAAGAGGCATTTACTGGTGATTATCTCTGGAGAAGTGAATGACGTTCAACTAGCACAGCTGGGGGCAGGTGGAGCAGAGGAAAATTCTGAGTCCCTCCCACGTAACTCTGGCCCAAAGTCTCAACCCTTTCTCCCAGTGATCCCGGTGATGGGGTAACGCCAACTAGGTTTGACCAGAGGAAAATTGGAGACTCCCTCACCGGGGGCAGAAGGCGGGGGGCGATGTTTTGTTTTTTTGCCCGATCCCCAAAAGCTCATCCTGGTGATATCCCCACCGCCTGGCGATAGTTGCAAAGGGGAAGCAAATACACCACCTGTTAAATCCCCCAAGTGCCCTGGCTTGCACTCGAGCTAAATCCCGCAGTTCCCTAGCGATCAGTAATTTCTACCAATTCGATGCTTACACACTTTTGAATGTAATCTGGAGTCATACTGAATGCGCGTAGTGTAGATTGCGGAGATCCAGTCATATCGTCTGTAAAATTTCTCATCAATGTCGGCGTTTTTGGTACTGTGCATGCAATCCACCCTTCAACCTGGCTAAACAGCCAAAATCTCTTACATTATTATCATTCTTGTACATCTTCAAAGACACTGATATTAACTTAGATACGCTAAAATGCTACAAACAGCCCGCTGACTCGAGCTAACTCCTGGTTTTGGTTGTTGTGAATTCTTGGCTTTTTAAGCATTTCCTGCTAAAACAACAGTCATGAGAATAATAATGTTGTAAGAGACTTATGCAACTCAGCCAGGTTGAAGGGTGGATTGCACGCAGTGGGAAAAATGCTGACGTTGGTGAGAAATTTTAAGAGCGATATGACAGGTGTGTGCAAAATGCACGATGCATATTCAAGATGACTACGGTTTACAGTCAAGTGTAAGCACTGAATTGGTCAAAATTACCGTTCACTAAAGAACGGAAGGAACACTGTTCCCCTAATTCCTCGAGTGCGGGCCGGGGCGCTTGGAGGATTTCGCAAGTGGTCTATTGGCATAGAAGGGCAAGGGGAGGAATCATACTTTTGGTTTCTAGTTTCCAGGCTAAGTGGCACAAGCTAATGCCCGTTATAAAGGGTACAGCCATTAGCATCTATCCATCTATCCATTTCATCAAGGAGTCTCATTTCTTGGTGTCTACCCTGTGCAGGCACGTAAAGTAGGGGGCAAAATCACTTAGAGTAAATGGCGGAATACAAAAGGGCAGCAATGTAGGACACATTCTGAGGAAAAAGCATAACTGTGACCAGTGTCCAAATTAACATACCTTCTGTTTCTACACGAGATAGAAGGAACAAAACCCTAAACGAGAAAACCGATAGACTTTCAGTTTTGCCTCCCCATTCGTTCGAATAATGTTTGGTGTACACAACACACTGATGCGCCTAGGGAGTGGCAGCTATTCCTGTCATTTTGTCTGTAAACATACTCAACAAGATTTTTGTATGCATAAATGGAAATGTATTTTTATTACCCAGGCAGCACACAGTATTGTGCCAATATTAGCGTCAAATCGCAAAGATTGTGCAGATACTATTTTGATGCAGCTATGTCGGGTGGATCGCGTCGACGCCCTCCTGACATACCATACCCTCCGCCGTTTTTTGTTCAGTGTGGGGAGTGTCGTTTGTGAATCGGCTATGCTGGCCAAATATTTGGATTTCTTGACCAACTCAAAATTGAGGTTGAAAAAATAAAAACAAAAAAAGGCAAAACGGAATCTGCTTATTTTTAGCCCGAGGACGACAGACAAAGCAAGCAGAGGTCACTTAGCTGCATTGTCTATCCCCCTTCAACCTCGCCTTTTGTTAAGCCTCCCCACCTTCTTTTGTGTCTTCCTGTCGCTGTGAGCAAACGCAACGGCTGCTTCGAGCAAATCAGAGGGTTGGCACGAAACATGCGACTGCTCTTTGTAGGACAAAACTGCTTGGACGAATATTTGTCACGTGGCTCGCTCTGACGCGCTGATGGGATGACTGGGGGCGTAGTCTTCACCGCTTGCCAAGTTATGGGTATCGGTATAGGGGCCATGCAGGTCCGGTTTCCGAAACGTGCTCTTCAGTGTTCCGTTGCTTTCGTGTGTTGCAGATGCGGCCGTGGTGTTTCGTCGAAAACAGCCGGAATACATTCATGCCAACTTTGGCAATGGGTGTTTTCTTCGTTGGAGTCCGTGGGATTTTTGTGCTGCGTTTATTAAACGTGCTTCTAAGAAAAACTGCACATCGGCAACAGCGAGGCTTTTCTTAATGCGCTTCTACAAAGAACTGCACATCGGCGACAGAGAGGCTTTCGTTGAATGTGGGAGACCAGCTTCTTCCTCGACTCTGTGCTGCCCTGGTAGGACCATGCATCTATCATGGATTACATCATATCGCCGTTTATTCGTAAGTACACTACAAGCATGCTTGTGATAGTAGTCCTGCTTCCATCTCAATAGATAGTTTTAGTAGATTGTTCCGATACCGTCGATACCCCCGATAACAATACAATGTACGCGCAAAGGCGACGGCGGGGTATCGGGTATCGTTGTCATCGGAACAATCTACTAACTCTCCCAAATCCCCATAGTTCTTCGTGTTTGATTTATGAATATGAACTTCTGTGAGACCGAAAACAATTCCGTTTGTCCATGTAAGCAAGTAACGTGCTAGCCAGTACTGCCGATACAAAGCAAGCGCATAGGCAACGTCCGGCCGATACAGAGCACATGCATTTGCGACATCTGGCCGACAGTCCGACCTGGGCAGTACTCGCATGATAATCCACCGATACTAGGCCGGTAGTGGAACGGCGGTACGCCAATACCTGCCGGATGTCGAGACGTAGTGCAAAACCGGACATTCAGCCGATATTGGAGCCGGTTTTCGGCAGATATTGCCTCGACACTGGCCAAGTATCGCCGTGCTGCTTGGGTATTTATTTTATCAAGCCCGGTAATAACTCAAAGCACACAATGTACCATATTATGTTATTATGACACCCATGATCCCACGTTTATAAGCCACTAATGACCACCGACACAGTGCAATGAAATTATGTGCAGGTTGTACAAATCATAATCTATATTTTAAAAAAAATATCCTTGCGTGTGTGTGTGTGTTTCGAGAATATCGGGATCGGGATGTTGAATATATGTGGTTAAGATAGGCAGGCAGATGCTACTACCATACCTGCTTGGCGAAAAAGATTTTGTCCAAACGGTTGTCTTGAACGACAGAACCGCTGGGCTCCTCATTCTTATACCACTTGAACAGGAATATGAGGCCATGAACGGGTCTGCGACGAAAACAAAGATTAACAAAAACGCTTGTCATCAACAAAAATTCCGAGAAAGAAAAACACACATTAAGTGCTTACTTTAGCTTCTCGAAGCTATCGCGATCCAAGCTCCACAATTCTTCCACCTGGACTCCTTTCACACCTGCATGGGAAACATGAGTTGTGGTTCACACGCCGAGAATACGCAGAACGTAAAATACAGTCACGTATGTTCCGAGCATACACGCAGTCTGCTGCACAGCGTGAGCGTGCAGAAAACACGGTCGGCACGCGGAGGCGTTTTTCTGGCGCAAAAAGGCAGCGTCAAATCTTGTACAATGCAGTCGCATAACATAAAGGTTATTACTGCAACTCGATGTAGAGGATAACTCACCAAAACCTTTAATTAATTCGGTAAAAACGCCGGGATCGCTTTCGATGAGGCACCAGTCGCCCGCGCTGCCTGTGCCAGCCGCCATTTTCAAACTTCATGTTGTTAGCGAAGCTGAAAGAAAAGGCGATGCATACAAAACACGACGAAGTTGATTTTAATTTTAACTTTCAATTTTATGCTATCAGCATATGTTTAAATGCATAGTTATAAAATAAATATGACTATTTTAAAAGTTTACGTCGTTTACGTTGACTCGTGTTGCTTCGGGTCTTTAGAGATAGATAAATGGACACTAAAAAAAATTAACTTTTTTAATTTAGGCGGTAGCTCGCGCCACTTAAAGGGATAATTAAAATAAAAACACAAAATTGACAAAACGTTAAAATAAAAAAAAAATTTAACGTTTGCTTTTTTTTTATTCGGGAGACATTTTCAGTAAGCTTTTGTAAGCGTCTATCTCACACACAGTTCTATTTATCGGAAAGTTCCGTGTACGCCATAGTGTACGCTTGGAGGGCTTGGTCAACCTCGTTGGTTTGGACTAGATCAGTGGCTTGGAGCAACGTTGGCTTGGAGGGCTTGGAGAGGCTTGCGCTGCAGTGGCTACAAGGAGCCACTGTACTTGCGCCTTGCTTGCGCCAAGTCATAGAGATCATACATACTAACTCTAGACCTCTAGAGGAAAAGGTCCGCCATTTTCCCATGCATTCTGGCTGCCGCAAGCGGCGGAGCATGCAGGCAGACCTTCGGGGTCCCACACATGGTTACCAACTGCCTTCGATTGGCTGTGTTCCGAGATTTTGAGGGCGCGAATGAAAAAACGTCTGACTCAGCGTTTGTACAAAACGGTTCTGCGGTTTTATTATCCGTCTGAAGGCGACTGCGCATGGAGGGAAGAAACCTGACCCTCGGGCCCGGCCGGCGCGCCGCGCTGTTTACTCGAACGCGCGCCGGAGAACCAGAGATGGAGCGCGCTAGGGTGCCTCGACGTCTCAGATAAAATATATGGCGGAGGCGGGCGGAGGCCGCAACAATATCATCAGAGCAGTTTCATGAACTTCAACAATCCACGAACTTACCGGTGGAAAGATATTCGCGTTCCTTTTGAAGCTTTCTTTTTGCATAGCGCGCAGACGTACGGCCTCTCGTCAACACTAAACTATACTCCGTCTCACTAGAACCGCGCAGGACAGCCAAAGCTACAAGGGAGAGAGCGTATGCCAACCTGTTCAAGAGGAGGGAAAGAAGGAACGGAACTAGAAGGGCGGGGATTCCCCAGTTCCTCCTCTCCCTCCTCTTGTACAGGTCGCGATACACTCTCTCCCTGTAGCTTTAGCTGTCCTGCGCGGTTTTAGTGAGACGGAGTATAAACCAGATAACCGGCTTTGCTGGCGCGCTGGCCGCGTCCCAGGAATACGAAATCGCGCAACTACCTGATTTCCGAGATTTCGACAGAAGGGAAGTTAATGCAGCGTAATGAGTATACTTATTTTTATAAACCGTAGAATAGCTCAGAGTTTAGTTTCCAACGTTAAATTATCACTGTCTATTTTGCTGGGAGTTTTCAGTCTTCGCGATTACCATTGCGACTGTCGTCCTTCAGCTGGTAACATTGGTTTCTTTCTCTCGTGTTCTGTCGTTCTCTTTCGCGATCTTTCACTCGGGCCCCGGATGTCAGCGCACGGGATTTGCCACTCCTCCTCACCCACCTTTACCCCCCTGCGCCAAGTAGCGAGAACATAGAGTTATTACAGTTATTACAATAAACGCTAGAGGCTCAGCTGGCGCTAGTGTGCTGTTGCATTTTGAAGCAGACAGCAAGCAGTCTAAATTTCACTTCCGGTAATGTATTCCTATGGGAAAAAGCGAGTGCATTTTCTCTCTGCGCTCGATTATAAGAGCAAATATCACGAATAACTTGTACGTACTAGGCACATTGGAACATTTCTCAGTCACGCAGACGAAATAAATAGTCAGTTACGGCGTTTTTCTTTCAAATTCATCGCATTAAAAACGGTGCTAAAACGGCTTCGTACGTGTATTTTTGTGCACTGTCGGACAAACGAACGAAGGACATGTAGAAAACCGAGAGAGACGGCAAGAACTACGCAGTAACACTGGATAAGTAACTCCTTGTGCTTGCAGACGATCAAAATAAATTGAAAGTCAGGTAATATAGTCAGATTTGCAATAAATAAGTACTCTGAAGATGCTTGTTCTGGGTTCAAATGGTTCAAAGCATCACCCGCACGCTCCAAATCTTTGCAAATAGGGGAAGCCAGAAAGCAGGTGCCCGATAAAAACTGCCCGACATGGGAAATAATAAAAAGACATACCTTTCGTAGCTCACGTGCTTTAGTTTTTGCGTTCGAATGTTTCTTTAACCGATCGTAAAGATGCGCACGACGGAGTCATTTTCATCCAATGACAGGACGGGCATATTAGCAATATATAAGCACCACTGAAATGCTAGCGAACCTGAACACACACTACATTCCTTTCGATCGTTAGTTTGCTTAGACCGACGACTCCTTGGCTTTGTCATCCGGTCAACAAGAGGAGCCAGTCCCGATGTGCCCAGATTGCTTTTCACAGCGCTGGTGTTGCCCATCCTGGAGTTTTGCTGTTCGGTCTGGGACCCGGCAACCAGGCAACTTGTTGCCTCCCTCGAATCGGTGCAACGCCGCGCTGCCTACCATATTATGAGACGCCAACTTGGCCCCCGAGCACCACCCTATCGAGAACTGAACTCTAGGGATCTCCTCCGTTCAGTTGGCTGGGACCCACTCCAACTTCGGCGTCAAGCAGCAACCACGCGACTCCTAGCCACTTTTCTGCTACCAGACTCCTCTCTCCCTTTTGCCTCTTCTCTGCGGCGTACCCGCACCGGTGGTCTGCAGCCCCTATTGACCCGAACGCTCCGTCACTCGCACTCCTTCGCACCCCGTGCGGTGCAACTTTGGAGGTCCCTCCCCGCGGCAATCACCAGTTCACCACCAGATGACAGTGCCTCGCTACGAACATTTACGAAGAGCGTCACAGCCCACCTGCGGAGCATCTAACTCAACTCGTTTCTCCCACGGAACTTACCCCTTTAACTATGTACCGGTTCCAGTTATTTATTATTTTTCTTTTCTTTTTCTGCCATAGAGGCACTGTGGACCCCCTGGTATGGGCGTAATGCCCGCTTGCAGTTGCCTTACCCTCCCGGGTTAAACCAATAAACAAACAAACAAACAAACAAACCGTCGCTCGTTTTCACATACCTTCTTTGAAACAGGGGTTTGGGCCTGAAATAGAGCGAAGTTTAACATCGCTCAGTGGTAAAGAAAAATGCTGTAACTAAGGCAATTACACTTTCACAATACCAATGAAGGTACATACTATCCGTTACAACCGATATGACAAAAGTTATTCATGTTATTTTCCGGCGAAGAGACAAAATTCACGCGCGTTTTCCCATAGGAATACACAGGGAGGCTGGAAATGTAGACTGCATGCTGTCTGCTTCAATTTGCAACCGGAAGTCCCGTAGACACTAGCGCCAGCTGAGCCTCTAGCGTTTATTGTAATAACTCTATGAGCGAGAAGTTTGGGTATCGCCGTCTGGTGGAATTTTTTCACAACCCAGAATGAGTATACTTCCTCTGCCGGTGCAAGCACGTGCAATACCAAGCCTCTATGCATTATGAAAATTAAAACATAACCGCGTGGGTAGCGTGTGCACTACCAATGCACTACCCAGGGTGAGTGAGGAAAACAGATGCGCCCCTGGCGAGCTTGTCACCGCGAATATGCAGACCGCAAGTTCATCAGCGTCATTTTGCAGGGGTTGTGGAAACGTCTGAACACTGAGCTCCGATTGGTTCTGAATAAAGAATAGTGGGTAGACCTCGAGGCCGCTGGCTTTGAGGTCTACCCACTATCCTTCAATCGGAGCCAATCAGAGCTCAGCGTCTTTCTGACGTCACCGCTACTCTTGCGCAAGAAGCAGACGGCTTGCTCTCCGCATAGCGCCAAGGTAATTACGGCTGTGAAGTCAAATACACAGTTCAGTTTTCAGGCGAGTCGCATGTGACGCATAGGTGACGTGCTTGTGTTAAGTCGGTTTTAAAGCGCTGGATATCCTGACTTATCCAAGTACCGCCATCGTTTGGTCGTGCCGCGGGTGCTTCTATTGAATGTCGCCGACGCGTCACCATTTTTGGCTCATGGCGCATCCCACACCCAGACGCACACGCTCCTATTAGTCTGCTGTGGCTGTTGGTGACGCGCCACCGTTTGCAAGCACGCTCCTATTGGTCTACTCTAGATGCCGGCGCTGCGCCGCCACAGGAAACTAGATTGGCGGCGACGCTCCGCCATTTTTTACTCAAGTGCTTCCCTGCATGCACCAACTTGGCGGTACATGTTTATAAAATCCATCCAGCGCTATAAAGTCGGTGTCCTTATCTTAATTATGACGCCTCCCAGCTTTTGGAGTATTTTTGCATTTAAAGGGATTCTGCAGTTGAGTCTAAATGTCAACCATATTCTGACCACACCACGGAGACACAAATATATGCTCGAAGACACAGAGACATTATTTAAAAGGAATAAATGAAATGCCGTTACATCACTATGCAGTTAAAAGCAGCGCCGCTTCGCGGAAGTACGGTGGCAAGCTGCGTGTGCACGAGCCCTGTCGAACTGGCTTTCCCTTCTCTCCCGGACTATTCAACTCCTGGGAGAGGGGGAGTTGCAATTAAGAACGGCCAGGTTATAACGCTGCGTTGACAAAGCCAAGTGGCGGAGCTCATAATCATGCCAACTTCCAAGCAGCTTTGCCTGTACTGGATCAACTGTTACATCAATTGACCCAGCTCCCGTGATGCATTGCTGGAATTGGTCCTTTGGAACGAAAAATATTTTGTTTAAAATACAAGCAAGCGATTGAAGGTAGCAGTTGAAGGTAGCAGTTGATCATGCTTAACTTATTTCTGTATGTGAAACATATATTTTAAGTTTCGATTCGGTAAACTTCGACTAAAAAAAAACTATTTCTGAAGCAAACTTAGAAAGTTAGGCCTGATTGGCATGATTTCGGTCTACCGTCTTAGACATTCGGTGCAATCTAAAGTGCAGTTAAATATCAGGTGGTTTGAATACTGTGCCAGTAGCTGGCTCGTGATGAACAACATTGCTGAGGTGCAGAACCTTCCACCGACGGTGGCAACCTGTTTCATTGACACGTGATGTTTCATCGATAGATTGTTTCATTGACAAATTGTTTGAATGACAGCCGAGATTAGCTTTTTTCTGTAATAAGCTGCATGAGACTGTCGCCACGAAGCGCCGTGAATGCAGGCAGGTGGAGGGGGGGTTAACGCGCACCCCAGTGAAACACGTGTGACGGAATGTCCCTGCAGCGTGCATTTCATGTAACAGGTGTCGATGAAATACCGTGTCGACAAAATGTGTGCCCATGAAATGTGTGTCCATGAAAAGTTGTCCACAAAACTTAATTCCATGAAACGAGTTTCGACGAAATGATAGGGACCCTTCCACCGAAGGTAGTTTGTATGCCCGCCGCTTGTTGCGTCTTATCTGAAAAAGGTCCAGATCCATCTCTCAAAGTGTGCCTTCACTCTTTGACTATGTTCTTCGGGTTCCTTGTTGCAGAGCTTATCAACACATAAGTCAACTCAAGGGTTGAACTGTGAAATTTTCCAGCATACCACTCCAGACAAAATCCTCCAGGACACAAATCCATCTTCATTACAAAAATACACATCAAGAATAGAGATTCAAAAGACATAGAACTCCATGAACAAAGGTTTCAACAGCTCACAAGTCACACAAGCTTAAAACATGAGAACCTGTTTACTTGGAACAATGCAAATATTCGGGACTTGCACTGCAGACCAACCGAGGCTAACAACAATGCCCCAAAGCCTGTAAGTTGGAGAGTCCACCCAAGGCTCAAACCTTCCACTTTGAGCTTCGGAGACTGAAACGAAACCTCAATGCCACGCAGGCGGGCAGCAGTGTCACTTAATAATATTTACCACAAGTATGAAAAAAACAAAATTTACATATTGCCAAGCACACCTGTACATGTCGTCTATTCTAGTAATGTCATAAGCTGAGCTGAAATTCTTGAAAGCCCACAGTGGCAGAGCCATTTGTTACTGAAAATTCACAATAAAAACATAAATTGCAGTACAGCTCCTGCAGCCTAGCATCACATTCTTATTGCAACATGCTCCACACAAACCCTGGCGTCCCCTCCACGACTAAGCAATAAATATTCACAGAACACTGAACTCAAGCCATGCCTATTAAGCAGCGTAAAGTTAAAACAAAAGCATCAGTGATTTCTTTATTGTCATAAGGTAAAAATATAAATATAAAAACTTTAATGCAACCCTGGAAATGTTAATGGAAAAAAGCTTTCCTCGAATGAAATCATAAATAATGTGTGAAGGAATGAAGGCAAAACTGTCTGAAGATACTAAAATGACAACAAGTGAATAGACCTTGTGCCAGATAATTCCCAATCAGCAAGGGGAATGCTGGGATTGTACATGAACTTGCCTTACCTGCGTAAAAGATTCGGAGTGAATATTCAAAATAAGGCATTGACGAACAGAAGTGCAAAGCAGAATTTGTTTTAGGTTTTTGCTTTAAAACCGTTACTGCTGCAGGTGCCAGCAGGCACAGCACATGTAACTACACCTGCAGCATGCTCCTTCGTGCTTAGGTAATTTAGCAAACATGAGGCTAACTAATTAGTAATCAAACAATGCACGCAATTTGCTAGCCTTGGGAGACACCGTTCACTTGGGACGAATCTTTTCGTAGAAGAACTGCTGTCCTAGTTCAGTGGCTTCGCCGCCATTTTGAGTTGCAAGCGTCCGTTTCTTCACGAAGTCGAACTGCTCGGCAGCAAACTCGTAGAATTCATTCTCCATCTGCCAAATCCGGGACTTCTTGAAGCTCTCTACGGTCTCGTCAGATGGATCTTGCTTGTTAAAGGTCTTCCGCAGATGTGCCTTCTTGCCTGCGTTCAATGGCAGAAAAGTGGCAGGTTGCACAAAGTTTCTGCCTCTGATCTAAATGATTTTATGTCGAGACATTCAAGGGCCCAAAGAAACCCAATTTCTTGCGAGACCCGAGGAATTATGGAAAGAAGATGTCAGCCAGAGATGTCTCAACCCAAATCACAAATTCTTAATATTTACAAAAAAAAAAAAAATTTGAGGCAGTTAAATGCGTGTTTTGAATTATTTCAGTAGGTCGTTGGGCGAGTACTAAAAATCATGCAAATTACTAATGTGACGTTTCTTTTTTTTTTAGATTTTGTTGTGATACATTTTACCCACCTAAATAAAATATATAAATGGGCAACAGCTGATGAAATTTATAAATAATCATATGTTAGCTGGCCATTAGTGTCACAGGTTTCACCACATAAATTCGCAGGCGGCAGCCCTCCATCTGTAGAAATGTGGAACATCTCTAATTATATATATATATATATACAGGGTGTTTCACGAAAAGGTGGACAAATTAGATATTGCGAAAACTATGCGTCGCAACAAAAAAAAGTCTTCTATCGTTTTGGTCCTGGGCCAGGGGCCTATTTAGGAAAATTATTAAAGTCCGGGATAATTAAATTGTTAATTATTTTTGCGAAAATAACTTTTTTAATATTGTGTTTAAGGGCATAGTTTCAATTAGAAAATTGCTCAGCGTCATCAAAAAACACCAAAATCAACAAATTGCAGAACGATAGAAGGCACGCGAAGCATTTTACGGCTTTCTAAAAAACCGTACAAATTCGACAGGATTTTAAGTTTCGGTTTGTTATCGGAGCGCATCTCAGCCTCGGCAGCACCGCGCCCCGTGGAGAGATAGTGCATCCAACCTCTGCTGCGCTGTCATCGCGCGACGCAGCAGAGGCTGGTTGCACTATCTCTCCACGGGCGCGGTGCTGCCGGAGCTGAGATGCGCTCCGATAACAAACCGAAACTTAAAAACCCGTCGAATTTGTACAGTTTTTCAGAAAGCCGTAAAATGCTTCGCGTGCTTTCTATCGTTCTGCAATTTGTTGATTTAGTGTTGTTTGATGATGCTGAGCAATTTTCTAATTTAAACCATGCCCTTAAACCCAATAATAAAAAAGTTAATTACGGAAAAATAAATAACAATATAATTATCTCGGACTTTATTAATTTTCCTGAAAAGGCCCCTGGGTCAGGACCAAAACGACACAAGCTTTATTTTGGTGCCACGCGTAGTTTTCGCAATATCGAATTTGTCCTCCTTTGTGAAACACCCTGTATGTGTGTGTGTGTATATATATATATGATGCAGTTTGGCCAATGATAGCTGTTGCATTCAGATTGAAACAGCTGCTATTACTGGGAGGTAAAAATGCTGGATACATGCCTGTCAGAAATTTGGCAGTGGCTCCTTTGAATATCCGAGGAAAGGACACCTCCAGCAGTGACACAAAATCCTGCAGTTCCTCCGTAAGTCCAACAGCAAAGTAGCTATTGATAAGGTTGTGCTTTGCCTGCTCCAGTGCCCAGGGGTTTCCAGGAATCCTACATTAAGTCAAGGAAGCAAGTGACAACAGATGTCAGAAACGTGCCGTAACACAACCTCCAGGTCTGTCTCGAGGTGTTTTAAGAAACTTATTTACACGTGCATAGCAGTTTGGAGAGAACCATAAAATGCATACAAACAAAAATGATCAACAGACACACAAAACAAGAAATGAGCCAATTATTGTACCAGCATTCAGATGCGTGACCACAGAAGAAAGGAACTTGGAGCCACAGCCTCTCTTCAGCGCAGTCGACCCCTTTCTTCAGCACGCATTCGTCGAAGGTCTGGAAGTGCAACACCAGTAGTTACGAAGATGCGGATTTAGAAGCATGACCATTTCTAAGGAGCAGGACACACTTGTGACGAAACACATATATATTTATGGGCAAGTAAGTAAAGTTTGATGTCCGGACAGAGATTCCAACTGCCACCACGAATTTTCGTTAATGAACGATGAGGTTGAAAATAAAGTCTGTGGCACACCATTCTGCCACATGAAGGCAGCCTTTGTATTGACGCGTCCATGGAAGAGTTGGCAACACACGCATGCTTGGACTTGGGTTTGAGCTAGTTGGTTGTAAATAGCCAACTATGCTGCACTGCGAAGTTCTACAGAACATCACGCGCATGTTCTGTAGAACTTCGCAGTGCAGCAGTTAGCCACACAGCTGCCACATGGAGGAACAGGGTTCATACCCTGCTCAGCCTGGTTCCTTCCCTTTATCATTCAAAGCTCTTCTGGAAAGTTCTAGCCCATTCTAGGCTGTCGTCGTGTGTTCTGGTTCAGAACATTCCTGAAACCACCGCATGTATAACGTAATGCACTACCGTACTTCGGGTCAGTTGCCCCTCCGTCTCAGGTGCAAGATGCCAGTACCTTTCCTTCTCAAGTTTGTAGGTGCAAGTTGGCCTCATTAAACTATTACATATTCTTTTTAGTTGCAACGTAAGTCTACATGATTCTATCCGTGACAACATCTTACCATTTTGTTTCCCTGCCTTCTGCGAACCAGGTAAGGCCGGAAGTCGTCGCCGTGCCGTAGGAAATAGAAATATGACACTAGCCGGTCCAGGGGCTTCCTGATTATGTTGATGTAGATTGGCTTGCTTTTGATGCCGTATCTGAGAAGAAAAGATTGGCCAATCCCCAAAAATTATGCTTGTTTTCTAGCACCTCTCTTTTAGAGAGGACGGTGTTTCTATCCATAGAAGAATTTGAGCTTTTACAAGTATGGCACATAAGCTGCCCAAAAGTTCCAGCGGCTTTATGCTTACGATTAAATAATTGAATTTACGGGCATAATACGACTCAATTAACTAAAATAGAAGCAGGAGGAGACTCACTTTGCAAAATCAAGGAATGCCACATGACCATGATAAATAGCAGGTTTCATGGCTTTCCAGAGGCTGACATTGTAAACAAACCGTATCTGAAAAAGAAAAAAGAAAAAACAAATAATGGGCAAAGTAGACTTGCATCAATCGGAATCAACAAGACATTCAATGGGCAAAGTAGACAGGCATCAACCAGAATTGGTCGAAATTTGAGAGCTGGTTTTGACAAGTCAAAGCAGCTCTGTGTAGTGTCCATTCTCTCTTTTATTTTGCTCTGTGCTCTTCCAAATAAAGCAGTTCATGCTCCAATTTTTGTCTCGCATCATGTCGCTACTCGCAAACTCTGGGATGCTGCAAGGAAGACATGCTTGGTACCGAAAGAGATAGAATAATGTTAACATGCAGGAGACGCAGCTGCAGGTCAGTGTAAGCAAAATTCCCTTGACTCGAGCAATAAAAAAAATACTGAAAGCCTGGCGATAATTTGCTATACCATCCGTGCACTGATATTTAAAAAAAAAACTGCGGCGCCATTCGGCGGTTAAAATAGGAACTATCGATATGTCCCTAGAGCTCCGTTTCCACGGGCGAGGCAGCATCCCGCAAGCTCATCATGTTGTCTCGCAGTGTTGCAAGCAAAATAAATAACCACACTTTTTTTGTTGCGTGTACGAGTGTCTCCGATGGCTGAACGAATAAAGCTGAGAAGCTCTATGTGAAATTCCAGTGATTTCCGGGAGAGCCGTAGAAAGAAGGAAGCCGTGCGAAGCGTCGGCGGCAGGAATCGCAGCGGTTCCACGGTGTGACTCGCCACGTAAGCTCCGTATTTTTAATTTTCTTTTCAGTTTGTACTTAGTAGTTTTTACGATGCAGATTTGCTCGTAGCTGGCGCCGGCCACCGTTTTTTTGGTGCAAGGCCCTGGTGGCAGTCCATGAACGGAGAAGCTTGAAGTCCCGACGCCTACTTCGTGGGAATGAAATGAGCCTCGCCACCCTGCCTATATTGCCACAGAAAGAAAGGCAACCCGACGGCGTTGACGGAATTTTAGAAATGCATGGACGGTTAGCGTGGCTGCTGCACTTTATACGAAAACTATGAGTCCCTGAAATTTGTCTTGAATCCAAGACCTTCTCTATCTTGAAACCCCAAAAATATGTAAAGTGTGTACTTTTTTTCTTTTTGCCAGCTAACATGTTTGCATTTTTTTCTTTATAAATGAATTCTAAGCACTTTTATGTGTTGTTTGCATTTGTTTATGCTTCTTGATTTGTTGTACAAATCAAAAAGCATCGGGCACAAATCAAGAAGCTCGTTGATTCTATTTGGCTCGTCGACGACTGCTCGCAATGACTGTTTTACCCAGGCTCAAGGTGCAGGTCTGAACAAAATCGCCAGCGTAACCCTGCGTTGTGCCAGCCACGCACGTTGGCTTTGCACGTGCGATTTGCGGCCAGATCAGGGAGTTTCCCTATATAATTTCAGCCTCATCACTTACCACAACAAGGTTTGAAACTCTGCAGACACGGCATCTTCAATGCGGAAGGCGCATTGAAGGGGGAAAATACAGTCTAAGAAAACTCAACTCACCACTAGGCTGAGGCAGCCTCAAAAGTTGCCCAGGTAAAACGTCACGCTTCAAACAAGAAAGACAGTGCAAACGGTTGTCGAATCATCTGCTTGCGAAACAGCCACGACTTCACCTACTTGCTGGTTAGCTGCGGTGAATTATCCCCTCTTTCACAGAAAACAGGTCAATGCTAGCATAAAGCTGCTTTGATAGCCTGAAACGCTTTGCTGTAAAATATTATTAGTGTCATTTATTTTGCTGAGTAACAAAAGTGCGCAGCATGGCCACTCCCGCACTCCTGTAAGCCGCCGCTTCTGCATGGGAACATATCATTAGTTCCTAAGCTGACCACGGGAGGCGCTAATGGCACGAGTGACAATGGCGCCATAATGGCACACATGAAGCATATAAGGCATTGCATAATCCACATGCCATATGTGCCAAAAATCGAGTCAATGCAAGTGCTAAGTGCAGGGAACAAACGGATCACCTCCCAAAAAGCAAGGCCGGTCATGCAACCAACAGAGCTCAGGTTTTCCATATTACTCACGTCATTGAAGACATGGAAGAACTATACGCATCCTAAAGAGAGGACATTCCTATAATGTATCTGGCATAAATGATAACTATTGATTTCAACATTGGTCGCCTATAAGATATCGCCCAGACTAATAAGTTTTCCGACGTAGGTCACTTGAAATTTTTAAGAGAACATGCTATATGGTACAATGAGGAAATACAGTTTGGAATGCCTGTGGCAGTAAAGATGTTCTCACACTTTCTAGTGTAAATTTTAAGACTGTTTTCAAGGTAATAACTAAAACAATAGTATGGGTCACACAACACAATACAAGTTCAACATAGGCAATTAGCCATTCGGCAGTTCAACACTAAAATTTTTCACTTTACAACGTTAAATCTCAAACCAACTTTTGGTACAAAAAAACAACGGGTAATGAGGCGACACGGCACTTGTCATCTGATAAAAGATGGACGCCCACGTGTGATTAAACGAGCCTCGCCTCTTGCAATTAAAACAGTAGGGATTTGGGTCTGGAGCTGGTTGGACTTTCCTACAAATTGGTGACTCGGACGTGATAAGGCATCGGCCGCGGCGTTGTTTTTCCCTTTAATGTGCTGAAGCTCAACGGCGAATTCAGATATATAGGCCAGATGTCGAATTCCTTGTGTGACCGTGACAAAATTAAAGGCCTCCGGTTTCTCGTGGACACTACTAGCGCGGAAGTCGGCGTGTTGCCTGCTACCCCTTAGACCGCAAGCTGCAACAGGCATCACCGGTACTTTCTTGAAGGCAGAGAGTTTCGTGTCCTGACCGACCACTTAGCATTCAAAAGAAACCACAGCACCTACTCTACACGAAAAATTCGAAATCTGGCCTATATATCTGAATTCACCATCGACCTTCGGCACATTAAAGACTAAAACAATGCAGCGGCAGATGCCTTATAACGTCCAGGTCACCAATTTGTAGGAACGTCTGACTAGCTCCAGATGCAAATGGGCCTTTATCAGAGTTTGGCCACAAACTCTGACAAGAGGTTGCTTGAAACACTTTTGGGGGCTCCGGAACCATCACTCCGTCGTCCCCGCCAGCGCTTGGCGTGTCTTTCGGTCCGCGCATTTACGTTTGTTCTCTTGTGGCGTCGTTTTGTCTTTCATCATTCTGAACGCGTCTTTCTGACGTCACTTCGCGTGTAATTTTTTATTCGAAATGGCAGAGGACGACCCTGGAAGAATAACGAAAGCTACTGTCTACGATACAGATGATCGTCTTTATACCTTCAAAGATGGATAGACCGCCGACACCACATCAGTTCTGACCGTCGGCTCGAAGTCGCTTAATCGTCACTTCGGTGTCGCGTCGTGCAAGCAACTGAAAAAAGGGTCAGCTTTCAAAGCAGAGTGTTATGTAAGGAAAGTGATGGTGACCAGTTTTGATCCCGACCCAACTATCCACCTTGTGCGGAGCTTGTGAACTCTGTTTGGGGCCCGACCACTACAAACAGCTGATTTCACTCTCCTTGTGCACTTAAGTTATTCAAGCTTATTGCGTGCTGTCACTTCGCCGTCCTGTGCCTGCGCAAGCACACAAGGCATCGCCGTACCCGGGAACGTGTAAACAAAACTTGGACAAGGTGAAAACCGGGCGGTCTCGATATTCCAAAGGCTCGCCTGCACTGTCAAAAAGTAAGGAATGGTAAGTTAGAAACAATCGCTCTTTGAATGCAGCACGTTTACAAACCTCCGATGAAGTGGGCCCTGCAAACAGGGGAGTTCACGATTAGTTCCCAAGGCGTCTCAGCAGGGTTCTGTCGCCGTAGGGCTTGAATCCATTTCGCACAATGTAAATGTTTTGCCAGTGACTGATATTTTCTTCTTTTTATTTTTTCACTTTTAACTCGGCAAGATGCGAATGTATACAGCGCTTGCCTGAAGAACGGAAAGCTTTATCCAATTATTCTTTACTTGAATACCAGGTACAGCATCATTATGTTACGCCTCTCATGCACACTTACTGTCTTTTAGTTAAAATCAGAATGTCCCGCCATCATGTTGAGGGCTCGGCCACCTAACATGGGGGATTCGCGTCATAGGCTTCTGAAACGGGGGCTTTTGAAGGTGGGGCAAAAGGGGCAGTGTGTTTGACATCGGGTGCTTTCGTGCCCCACCCGCAAAAGGCTGCTGGAGCTCTAGCAAATTTTGCACTTGGACCATTTTTGTCGTTATTTGTGCAACTAAACAGCTGAGCAGTGGTGAGGCATGACGACTATGAAACCAAGCCACGAGAATAGTGGAGGGAGTCAAGCCGAAACAGCAACGTCTGAGCGACTGAACCGACGAGAGCACCCAAAGATGGCGCCTTTCCCTTTCCTTCCCGCTCTCAGAGTTAGAAAAAGGTCCATTCCAACTGTTTTAATCGCGAGAGCGCCGGGCTCATTCAATCACACGTGAGCGTCTTCATCTTGTATCAGATGATGAGGTGGCCTGTCGCCACAGATAAGTTAGAAAAAAACCAAAACAAAACCAGAACTGTTACTTGGGGTCAACTTTCTGTGGCAACGCAGTCGAAAGTAGGGTCGCGTACGCTCGTGCACTTTGAGAGCCGATTGAAGCTGTGCACGCGCGCTCCTCGAAAAGCGCTCCTGCACAGCTTCGATCGGCGCTCGAAGTGCGCGAGCGCACGCGCTCCTACTTTTGACTGCATTGCCAGAGAAGGCGGACCCAGAGTATAGCAGGGTTAGCAGTAGTTCACCTGATCAGGTAGTGACATCACGTGCATGTTCTTTGACGTGTTCAGGTGTAGCACGTGAAACTTGTTCACACCGCATAGGTCGTAGGCAACTCCCATGAAGCTCGTGCTGCCCGTCTTGGGTACTCGGTTGTAGATGATCACCAGGTCGTCCATAGTCCCTTCGGGAAGGCCGAAGTCGTCCAACGGAGGGTCTGTCCGACTTTCTTGCACGGGCGGAAAGTCGTGCAGACGCTCATTCAAGAATACAAGCTGAAGTCTGCCCACGGTTTCCGCTGCAAAAAGTAGTAAACACGCATTAGCTCGTTACGATCCCGTGCTAAAAAGATACGAAATCATTGCTCCTTGTTCACAACGCCAGAGCTAGCCAGGGCGGTCAAGACATCGCGAACACCGCCAGCTGTTTCAACAGAGTACTACGTTGCTTGCATCAAAAGATGACATCGAAACAACGGATGAGAGTTCATCTAGTGCTGCTAGCTAAGAAGTGAATTCAGTCGATCATGTGTCAGAAACGATGCGTCGGTACTTACTAAGTTTGAGCCTTGTGGCCTCGAGCACAGAAACCCTATTTTCGAAGCGGATGAAGAGGCAGACGAAACACACCAGCGCACAGAATAAGACGACGAACTTCCACTGGAAGAATCTCGCAATCATCTTGTTAATTAGGGCAGCGGCGAGACGGGCAAATAAAAGCACGCAGTTAGACTCTGCAGGAACTTGAAGTTGTAAACACAGAGTCCCAGACCCCACATCGCGTGCGGTCCGCCGTGCTGCTGAAAATTGGTCTCGTTACCGCCGTGTTGCTGCTGCATGCGAGCAGACGAGCTACTTTGAGAAGTAACTGAAGTAACAACAAATCAACAAACGGTTATTTTCATCAAAGTTAATGTCCAAGCTAAAACTCAAACAGAAAAAACGATTGTTTTGGGAAGATTTCGATCGATGACCATAACGACCATAACTTGGCCAGCTTGCTTGGCTTTTCTTGATTCGCTGGGACCGGCTTGGAGGGCTTGGACAGCTTGAATCCGATTTCTCACAGGGGCTGGCAACTACACACGTCACCGGCAACTTTGGTCAACAACATGGCGGCATCCATGACTTCTTGGAGCGGACTTCTCCGTTTAGGAAAGTTGCTGGCACGTTCGCCTAGCCGGTTACCAATTAGAACATGCTCCTATTATCCCATTTCGGATGTTATGTATGGATTAACCAGCGAACAGCAAGAGGTATGTACAAAAGAAAAGTGTTTTCTGTGCTTCGTCGACTGGTGTACGCGTATGGCGACCTCGGAGGCACATTTTGCCGAATAATCATTAATCAATCAATTGTCATTGTTAATGCACTGCGGCGAGGCGTATAATAACAACGGACGCCTCTCGGTAAGGAAGTCGTAATACTTGTAATACATTGTGCTATTTTAATTCCTCACGTTGGCTCGATTTCTCCAGCCTGCTGTCCCCGACGTATCGATGGAAAGCTGACCCTTCGCTCTCTTTCCTTGCCCAGCTTCGAGAAGCAGCGTTCAACTTTGCGCAAAAGGAGTTGGCCCCACACGCGCAAGCGATTGACAAGAATAACCACTTTCCAGAATTCCGTGTAAGTTAACCCTTCTGTTATTTTTGTTTTTCGTTTGTCGAGAACAGTACATTTTTCGTAGTTGTGCAAAAAGGTAGAAAGCGCGTGCTTCAGCGCCAGCTGTGGACACGCGCACAGCTTTCTGTGGTATTTCCGAAGTGAGGAGGAGAGCGCGCGCACAGGCTTCCGTATCTTTGAGGGAATAATTGAAAACGAGCGCGTTGTTAATTGATACGAATACTTAAGACAATAAAACATCGAGGACGAGGACGGAAACAGGACTTCTTTTATGAAGAAAACACCGGTCCTGTTTCTGTCCTCGTCCTCGATGCTTTATTCTTTCAAGTATTCGTA
Organism: Ixodes ricinus; assembly: GCA_037355805.1. Lineage (NCBI taxonomy): Eukaryota > Metazoa > Arthropoda > Arachnida > Ixodida > Ixodidae > Ixodes > Ixodes ricinus. Next base: position 252,205 of record JAZHYW010039144.1, on the reverse strand, counting down.
TCTTTGAGTGAATTACCCCCAGTTCAGTCGTCTTTAACTGGCACTTTCTTTACCGCTAGCTCTACCCCAGAGCTGCCAATTATTTCGAAACAACTTGGAGCAGAATTTGGCTTCATCTAATTCAGCAATAAGGTCTAACTTTGATTGTCACTTCTTTACGAGCTCTGTCCCCAATGGCTGTTGCAAGTTAGAAGAGCGACCTCCGTCGCTCTTCTAGCTTTGATTTTGGTTTTGTCTGAGAGGATAGGAGTGGAGGGAAGGAAGAGCTTGAACTCTGTTTCACGATGGCAAATGTCAGGGTTTGATTGACTGAGGGGATAGTAGAGTGTTTAATGCTATGGCCTTGCTCGTTCCAGGACTTTTGGAAGAAGCTTGGGGACATGGGCTTTATGGGCATCACTGTACCAGGTGTGCATATTTTGCTGTGTCTCTGAACGTATCATTCATATCTTCTCTTTCATACTCCGTCCCTACTTTAGAATCTTTCCGATATTCAAGCTTACAAGCAGAATGTACTTTTAAATGTTGCCAGTAAGTACAGCTTTGCAATCTTCAAACAATATCACGGGAGCGTCTACTTGAGGGCAGGTCAGTGACATATGATGGAGTGCTGCGGCAATATCAGCGAAAGTGGCCAAGTGCGTGCAAAGCTACAGTCACTTGAACTGATAAGTGCTGCGCGACACGGCACAATCGTGATATTGTTTAATAAATTGTAAAGCAGTACATCAAGTTGGTATCACAAGGTTTGTGTTACTGTGCTGTCATTTCCAAGCTTAGCCCCGGTTGAGATATGTTCTTTCTTGGGATAACTTTATAAACCTTGCATTACGCTAAGTTTTGAATGGGGTCATGCAACTGAGTTTGTGAAACACGAATTCCAAATTTTGAAATCTTACCGTAAAACACCGCAGAAGCGCCCACTTCGTACATACAAGCGCTCGCCATTAACGTTTTCTAAACTTGGAGAATTCTGCAAATTGTATGTTCAAGGGCAACTCCGCTTCATTTTTGTTTTTGACAAAAACAATGCAGTCCTCTTCAGGATCACTTAGGAAGACCACACGTCAAACAACACAACCTAGTTCTGTCTAAATGTTTCTTACACTGTCCGGCAAACTTTGCAACTCGCCAGGTTGCTGAAATCGGCTGATTCGAGCGGGCGAATTGAGGCGCAACCAACAGCGCAATCAACACTACGGCGTGGGCATAGCCAAATATAGGGCTAAATGTTATCACCATTGCCCCTTTTCGTTTGTCTTCACTTCTCTTGGCAAGCGTAACGGGTGAGGTCAGCATCGTTTCCTCTCGCTGCTCAGCGGTGTCGATGTGATTGGCATAACGCGCCTGTGCAGCACGCTTCTTGGGAGCTGTCCGGCCGTTCCGCCGTGGTCCCGTCGTTACCGCCGTCTCCCGCGTTACAACCGCTGTCGTCGTCTCACCGCTTGTGATTACTGTCTCTCGGAGTTTCCTTTACACTACGGACACTATGTGCACAGGCTTATGCCGCAGTTGTGCAGACATCGTTGAATGTCATAGACACCAAAACGTGGTGAAAACGTGGCGACACTAGCGCCTGGCACATGTCCACCCAAATCCCGCCCATTGTTGCATATAAGATCACGTGACATCTTGTACCACGTGATAACCATGTTCTTGGCGGCCCGAGGCCAATGTTGCCAGACAATGTCGAAGTTTTGGTTTCTATTTCTGCTTGTGTTTAAAATTATATTTAACAATATATATCCAATTTTGTGCGAAGCAAATGGTTTAGTGTCATTCTAGTGCTTTTTAATGCGAAATCACTCATTATCCTGAAATCTTCGGGATTAAGCGGAGTTGTTCTTTAAGCGCCCACCCCCTTCCAAAGCAATCGCATCTGCCGAAAATATTCACCCCGTCGCAGTGGCCACGCATCCGCCAGCGGCAATGATGAGGGTGTCTGCTTTCTTGCGTTGGAAAGAGAAAAACTACTTGTCATTGACCTCCTAGTCTGCACTGACTCAGAAGGGTAGTTTTCTGGGTTCAGTGGCGATGAATAGGTTCTTGTGTTCCCCCATCATTTGTCATGTGAAAATAAATGTGGTTACTCCGATTCCGTTCACCCTGCCTTCAAAGCTCTAATATTGACCGCCATCTTGGTAGTTACCAATTTGACCGGACAAGTGCCCATGTCTAGATTAACCCAGTTTTCAATGAAAGTGGGGTGGGCGTTTCCCTGGTATTTTACGGTAGGTACTCATGAACATTTGTTTCCTCCTCTAGACTTTTTTTCCAGTGACAAAAAGGAAAAAAGCTTTGATTTGTGGCTTTGGTGAAACATCTTTCATTGTCATAAGAAAAGCAATTAGAAGATTGTGTAGCACGTATTAGAGCGATGATGTCCCTGCACTAGTTTTGAACTGGTACTTCAGGCATAACGTTAGATTCATGTTAAAGGCCGACCTATAACCTCTGTTTTCTGCAAAGAAGATAATCGTCTTAGCAGTCCCCTCTCTTAAGCTGCGAGAGGAGCCAAGTTCAGGAAAAGTAAAAAGTGGAGTGTACATCAGTCTTTAACTGTGTATTTTTTATTTTTATTTTGTGGAAGTTTTGGCATTTATCACTTCTCTGTTTTCTTAGCTCTACTGAATTATTGTGCAGCGTGTTTGAAAGATTAATACCATGCGGTTGGCAACAACATACCATGCTTGTTTGAATGAGAAAGGATCTGAATTGCCTATTAATCTAAGATGTGAAGAGTTGTTCTAAATTCAAGCTTTAAGGGGTCTCGGATCAACAGAATAGCAAGTCATCACTTAAGTCTTATTTATTCATATACCTTGACGACCCGTTTCTGGGTATTACACTAGGGAGAGTCTAAATACAATTTAGAAATTTTGTAGAACGCATAATAAAAACGGTAAAAACAAAGCATGTACAGGCAGGCAACTGAGATCGTAAAAAAACGATGGTTCTTATTTCAGTTTTAAGTCCTATTATATGAATTATAAAACGGTAAGCATTTCATGAAATTTGGCGCTGTTAGTTTCCGTAACCACCTTCTTTGGCAAAATTCTATTCTGCCATTGCAAACATTAATGTTGAATTTGCAAAAAAAAAAAAAAATTATCATCATTACATTATTACTTCAGAACCGAATTCCTCCTGCAGAGCTATGCATTGCTATCGCACTTCACATTTTATTGATGAAGGCGGTTATGTTTCATCCGCGACACAATGCCAGCAGGAGCAGCGAGTGCTCTGCTTTCATGCACACTGTTCAGGCACATCTGTTTCTAACTTTGTGTCATTGCTCGTGGGGAAAACGAAGAATAAACTACATGTGCACAATAAACCAGACCTGGAAAATTTGCTTGCTTGCACGGTTGATCACTGCCAGTCGGCCTACGCTTTTGGAGAGCTTCACAAAAACTATGCTGTAAAAACGTTGGCAGGAAGTTGGCGATGCAGCTTACGAGAGAAACTACAGCAATGCGAACCTGAGGAGAGTTATAAAACATGAACACTGCAACTTGACAGAATGCCTATCGTATACCCATTGTGAATTAAAGTTTGTCAGCTCGGTTTTTTTGGACTGGTTAATATGCTCACCATCCTTATTTGAAATCGAGACAAAAACGACACTTGTTGGAGGTGAAGTGGTTATAAATTTTGACTGATCATTAGCCTTCTCAGCACAAAGTAATGTGTGGACTTACATAATGTTTTATTAGTACTAATATTTCTCTATTTAAAAAGATTAACTGTTGCGAGTGCTCTTTGTGCTTGCCGAATTTTCTTGCTACCGCTATCTATGAGCAACGGCGGCAACCAGACAACTGGTTGCCGCCGTCGCTCATAGATGGCGGCACCTTTCTTCGGAGGAAGAAGAACGGGAGTGGAACGAGCGGCGATGTGCGCAGCAGCGCGAATGGTTCCGCAACCGCCACGAGGCCGCTATCGCCTAAAGTTCCACTGCGTCAAGCGCTTCAGATTCCCTTGCAAAAGAAAAGCAGATCGCTTGCCTGGAAAGCCACAGTCGAGAACAGAAGCTACAGCTCCGCTGCTCTTCCTTTTTCACCAGAGTGGAAAGGCTGAAAGGTTTATATGTTTTAGTTTTCCTGATGTTTGCTCGTAGTGCACAGTCACCCCGGCAATGCATTCCAGGGCACTGACACATCAAAATCATTTTTTTTTTATTATGCGAAGCGATTGAAAACGATGCCTGGATATTACCCTCAAAATTTGAAACATGGGAATTCAGTATTTGTGAAGTAAAAAAACAATTTCCAAATGTCAAATTTGAAGTTCCCGCGCGATCCGCGCCAGTGGAGTGACGTTAAATATTGAGGGGTCCTGCGAGTCGAGTTTCTTTCGCACTTCCGCTCCGAAAATGTCTCCGAGACCCGGAGCGAGGAGGTGAGGAGCGGGAGAGAAGGGCGGCGGCGTACCGGGAAACTGGTTTGCTGCGTGCGTGCTGTGCTGCCTATCGCTTTGAGCAAGTTGCTGCTTCAGGCGGTGTCATAACCGAAACTAAGATACACAGACACCAAACCCAGTTGTTATGACCGTTTGACGATTTCCTTTTCGAAGTCTGAGAGGTCATCGGGCACCTAAAAAGACCACTTCGTCCGATACCCCGACTCACCGATCACCCTCTGCTATATACGTTGAGCGCCGCCATGTTTTTTGTGGGAGGATAAAAATTCCAGAGGCGACATCACAACGGACTTTGATTTTTGGCATTTCAAAAAGAGGGGCCGTAGTGCATTCATAATTGCATTAAAAAACATGTTTTACAATTGCCGTTATTAAATTTATAGAATTTTTGCCTGCAAAGCTTCTAAATTTTGTGATTTTTGACGTCAGTAATAAAAAAAAACAAGGAAATAAAAACAAGAAAAAAAAACGGCAAAAAACTTTTTGCGATGCGGTATTTTTTTGCGTTTTATGACTACAATTTGCATCGTTTTAGACAATAAAAAAAATATGACCTTTGGGGTGTCAGTGCCCCTTTAAATGTGAATAGTAAAATGTTGACTTCAATATTTTGATAAAATTATTTGGAAATAGCACGCTGATAGTCGACCATGTCTTTCCACTTTAGCGGAACGAATGCTGGGGAGGAGGTCACCTCCTCTCCAGCATTCGCTCTGCTAAAGTGAGAGGAGGTAGGAGGAGTTCTCCCTAAATTCTTAACCTGTCGCTGACTATAGTGGTTGAGAAGGCCAGGGAAATCCATCTTCTTTTCGCAACCCCTTATTTGAGCCTTCCAGAATGCTTTCTTTGGGGTCGTCGGCACTTATACTTCGTCTCAGCTGAAGTCCAGACGCAGCCAACGCTACGAGGTAATGGGGCTAATCAAGCAGCATCAAAGGCGCAAATCACTAAAGGGATTCAAACTGCAACCAAAACCGAATACTGTTTAGGAACAAAATTTTTTCGGTAACCGTAACTGGAACGAAACCGTTATTTGAAATTTATGAAAACCGTAACCCGTAAACTATTTACCGGTAACCGATATGAACCGATATTATCCAAAAAAATATAAATATTCGTTTTTCTCAAGAATGATTTTGAAATGTCGTGGCCATTTGACAGAGTTACCGTCAGCTAGTTGTGCATCTGGTGACACATTTCCGTTCCATCTAAATTTAGGATTAAGAATATTTAGTTGGAATCAGTGGTCATGCTTATAATGAAAAGTCTATTTCTAAATCTGCCACACTCCTTCAATCGCTGCTATATTAATGCACAATTTTTCTAGCATCACAAAATTGGACAGTGAGAAATGTGCGCTTTTATAACCCCATTCATTTGCTTGGCAATAGCAAACATGATGTAGGTGTAACAGTGCACAACACCGAATACTAGGGAAAGGAACGAACAACACGGGACATATTTTTACATATTTCTGTGCTGTTCGTTCCTCTCCTTAGTCTTTCTCGTTTTGCATTCTTGCATTTACATTATTTTTGATTTTCACCAACCAGCCCAGCTCCCAGTTTTATTACTTTATTCCACTTAGCAGTATTTTACTAGAGGAGGTCTATAGTTCTGCTCCTTCCTTCAGTGTGTGCAAACTCTCTTCTTTATATCTTTGGTTGAAACAAACTATAGCGGCGAGAAGGTAACTAAACGTTTTTGAGTTCTTGTTATTGTGAATGTACTGTTGTTGGATATCTGGGACTACTTTAAACCATTTAGTATTATGAAATGAATGTCTAGCATTTCAATAAAACAAATTATTGGAGAAACAGAAACAAACAAAAAAAGGTTTTTAGGAATGTGTACATGGTAACCGAAACAGTAAAAATTAAAACCGTAAAAGAACAAAAACGAAACCGATTCAACAGGAAACAGTAACCGTAACCGAAACATTATATTTTTGAGTCTGAGTCCCTGAGTCACTAGGCCTTTTTTTTTTGTGATTGGTTTAGCGATGATAGAACACGTGACGAACACCATAATGGTGAACTTTTGATGCTGTCTGATCAGTTTTATCAGCGCATAGTTTCGGCTGCGTCCGGGCTTAAGGAGCAACGGAGTATAATAAGCTTACATCGTACGGAATTTGTGGTTGTGACCCCTGGTTTGAGTTTGAAAGGACAACAAAATAATTTCTTTGCTCTCTACCGCAATTTGTGGTGCATAAGCACTTTTTTTTTCTAAGACATTTCCATCTGTGCATCTTATAAAACAGTATGACTTTTTTTAAAATATAATTATCACCCTTAACTACTACTCAAATTTGCTGCAGGAGTAATCTTTCTCATTTGACTAATTGCGAGAATATTGAAACTGGCTCCCGCTTGCCCATATGTTGCAATCGCATTGCACACGTGCGGGCTTACCAATGCAGTTTTGCCGCGCCGACCTTGCAAACATTTAAGTGGAACTTAATACAAAAGTGTGACTTATCTACCGGCTTTGATGTGAATACGGCCATTTATGGTGCAATGCGGCTTAGTCAATGGTGTGACTAAGAGACCAGGAAATACAGTGGTATGGTGACAGATAATTTGCTTCATTGGACTTTTCGGTGGATAAGCCTAAAGGGGGCATGGAATAGCAAAACATGAAAAGAAAGAACTGCTGCAGTCTGTAGTTGCATCGGCCCCACAAGACGTCATACGGGGACTCGGCATCGTCCTTAGGCGAAAATCTTAAATGGAAGAGAAGGTTTGCTCTGTGGCCAACAACAAGAATCTGTTTTACAGTCCCTTCAGTTTAGGTTTAAAGTTGGTCTTGTTTCGCTGGGCAGCTAGTCTTGAACATGATGGTAAACCTGAGACTGGGGTAGAAAAAACGAAGACGCAAAGAAAGACAAAAAAAGAACAGGCAACGTCCTGTTATTTTTCTGTCTTCCTCTGTGTTTTCCTTTTCCTACCCCAGTCTCAGGTTTACCATCATGTTCAACTTACACCAGCTGCCTGCACTCTGACTATTTGTTCAGCTAGCCTTGTTCGTAGAATGATCAAGGCACCCCAATCTCTCTTTTTCAGTGGAGTACGGCGGCCTCGGAGCTGGTTACTTGGAGCACTGCCTCGTTGAAGAGGAACTCAGCAGAGCTGCGGGCGGCATAGCTCTTAGCTACGGGGCACATTCGAACCTCTGCATCAACCAGATATACCGGAATGGGTCTGAAGAGCAGAAGAGGAAATACCTCCCCAAGGTGCATTTGAGCACAGATTCTTTCACCCCTTTTTCACCCCTAATAACTAGGGCTGGCGTCGATTAAAAATTTTAGTCCGATTAGTCACCGCCTTTTAATCAGTTAATTGATCAAATAATTTTTTATTTCTTTATTTGGTGATAAATATGTGTTAAATGGCACACTAGTATACAATTTCGATTATAAATCAACCTCGATTTGTAGTTTAGAACAGTTCAAAGACACACTCACAAATTATTCAGCTGCATGAGGCAAAGACGTTTGTCAATATTTTCACGGCAAGAGCGACTTCCTTTTTCTGTTCACAATAGACTCTCGAGGCGTTGAGGTGGCCAACAACACTTGTAACTTTCTGCACGTGTCTGGAGTTACAAATCTCGCCCTACAGTTTACTTTTAGGTTGAAATTTCACCTAAAGTTTGCCCTTCATGAGTGTCCATCGTCTGCGTAGTGAAAGCGTTTAATTTTTAATTTCTTCTAGTTTGTCAGAATTTTACTGATTACCTGGTTAAAAATATTTATCTCGATTGAAGCATTAATTGATTAATGGGTAAGTTAATCAATCCATGACCCAGTCCTATTAATAATGGCATGTTACAAGTTGTTGCTCTTGAAATGTTCCAAGTTCTGTGTCCTCAAGCTGCACTAGTCTCACTTCTTACGTGGCTACATGATGCTTAGCTTAGGGTTCCGTGTTTTTGGATAACTCCGAAAAAACTCAGAAAAACACCCGCCCGGTAGAATTTTACGTCAATTCGGATTCATTGGATGAACTCCAAATTTCAGTCTGCCAATGAAAAAAAAAAAAGAAAAACGGTATTTTACGATTAAAATAGGTTAGCGCTATCAAACATAGCAAGGCCGGACCACCAGATGTTGATAGCACGTTAATCTCAGCTACTGGACGAGCGTCCGGCTTCGCAGTGGTTCCTCTCCCCTCCAGCATGGCCTCGCGTAGCTCGAGAACACATGCTCCTGTAGCTCGTTGGCTCTTTCACGATTGTAATTGTACTTAAATTATTTTTTCTGATACTTTCCAGGAAAGCTCAACTCCCGACTTCAAAGTTCATTCCCCAAATTTGGTCTTGTTAAATTTGTATCACAAAATGATGCTTTGTTAACTCTAAAACCACTTGACTTCGTCCGAAATTTAGCTGCTATTTCCAAAAACAAGCGATGCACCCCAGATTACCCCTGGGGCAGTGCACACCAGTTAAAAAATCTTTCTATAGGAGAATAAAGGGAATCATGAAAGATTGTGTTAAAATGTGCTTGTACTTTACTTTGGAAGTACTACATTGTATTTATAGTACTTTACTTCGCGTACATTGCACCCAGTGTGCTTAGTACTTTACTCGAAGTACATCTCCTCTCATTTACTTTATACTTTACTTCAAGTGCTTTTTAGATGTACAGTCGGCGGCAATATAAGCTGTGACAGCCAGTGCTAGCGAAAAGGGTAAAATGCTGCACGGGGCACTTTCAGTATGGTAAACAATGAAACCTGTTGCCATATTGTTACCCCAGAGAGCAGGGGCAGTTCATTCAAACCTCCCTTTTAATTGCTTGATGCAGCATGGACTCCCGACATGGCGTTTTTACTGTACCAGGTGATAATTGCCCTGTACCAGCTCATATTGCCCGTTGACTGCACTTTACCCAGCACTGGTTTGAGACATCGATTTGTGTGTTTTTTCCTATTTATACACTTTTTTTTTTGCTTTCAAAAGTTGCGTTGTGTTTGTATGAACCTTGTCCTTTTCGTGTTTTCAGCTGATCAGCGGGGAGCACGTTGGGGCTCTGGCCATGAGTGAAGCTGGGTCCGGTTCAGACGTGGCTTCCATGAAGCTCTCGGCCCGGAAAGATGGTAGATATTCTGACCCGTTTTGCAGCTCAAGCTACTAGCGATGAAGCAAAACTCCAAGATTCGTTTGAGTGTATTGGAATATCCTAACTCTTTTGTCATAAAAGTCTGGCATTGTTGTTTCAGATGGCTTTGCCGTACCTTGTGAGGGCCCTGTTTAAAGAGTGGTAGGGTGGAAATATTAAAATGGTAACATTCCAGTTTCATGGAATCAGGAGTACTACATTGTTTCAATTTCTGTACCTATAAAAATTATGCACAGTTTGACAAGAACTCCCAAATCGGTGGTCCTTAGTTTAAAAGGTATAGAAGTGCAAAACTGACGGTCCTTGTTGTTTTTGGGTGCTTTTATACTTTCCAAACTGTGAACCAACTAGGGCAATTAGCCACCTTTTATGGTCCTGGCACCAAGCTTGGTCACGCTAAACTCGTTGAGTGGGTCCCAAGAATATGTATCAATATCTTCCAGTCCATAAGTCACATTGTTTTCTAAGTCGCATGCCCCTATAAACGGCTGTTTTCGCCAAAACGTTTGTATACAAGTTGCACTAATATTATATGTATCTTGTACAGTAGGCGTGACAAAACTGCATTGATAAGCCTGCATATGTGTATTGTGAACACACTATATGAGCAAGCGGAGGACAGTTTCAATGTCTCGCTAACGAATCAAGCAAGAAACATAACCCCGTGGCAAATTCGCTAGATAGTTAGGGCCATATCCTTCGGGAAGAAGCATATAAATCCCATTGTCGATATGGAGACGCACCTACAGCGGTTTTTGGGAAAAAACTGCGACTTGCACACTGGAAAGATTAGTAAGTGTACTATCAACACCGCAAGCCTTTTTGCATCCTCCAAATCTTTGCAATTTCAAATGTGTCTATCTGGTCACTCTATGTCTTTTGGCCTGTCTATGCCTCTTTGGCTGTTCTTGTGGGCCTGAGCCTCGGGGAAACCGATGGTGATTGAGGCTCCCTACCTATTCTCGAAGATCAGGCATGGTAACCAACCCCCTTTCGCGTCTGGTTTCTGTCTGCATAATGATTCGGAAAAACTTCAGATTGCCAGGCTACCTTGGAGACCCTTTGATGCCAAGTTCGCAATGTCGGATGTTCCAGGCGACCACTACATCCTCAATGGAACAAAGTTCTGGATCACCAACGGCCCGATCGCCGATGTCCTCTTCGTGTACGCTCGGACAAACCCCAGTGCTGCCAAGCCTCAACATGGAATCAGCGCATTTATTATTGAAAAGGTAACAAGCCACATTCTGTGCCATTATTAGAGGTCGTTGTTTTGTCTTGTCCTGTCTGGGTCAGACGACATGGAAACTAAATTCCACTAGATACCTTTCCGATTTACCGAGCTCTCTAGAATTAATATAAAAATGTCTGTGTATTGTATTACTTTTACCGCTTGTTGCATTTCTTCTGTGGTGAAAATGTTTAAAATCCTTGACTTAGGTACTGGCAAACTGGGCTGCTGAAAATATTGTTTCGAGGGGTTTGAAATTTTTTGTTCTAAGAGGGAATTTTGAACCTTTAGATAGGTCTTTCAGTAGCGACTTCTCAGTGTTTATTCTCATCCAAGTAGATTATTAGTGCAAAAATGCAGATAAACACTTCAAGACTTTGCCGCTGAAGATATATGTCATATTTGTCTCACGCAGCTCTCCCTTGTCCTCTGTTCTTGCCAGGCACGTAGCCAGGATTTTGTTTCAGAAAGGGGGGGGGGTGCCCCCTCTCCCCCTGGTGACACTTAATGACTTTGAAAGCAATTATTTTCATGTGGTGATAATTATAAATAGTCTTCATCTCATTTGTGCACCAAGCCGCCTCATTGTGTCCGAGGCAAACTTCTGGTCTGTGGATTGGAGTCTTGCAATTTATTGCACTAGTATGTAAACACTGAAACTCTGGGTTTGGTTGTATGTTAAAGTCCCCAGGCAGGCCAAATTAATCTTTTATCCTTTGCTCGCTGGGGGCATGCTAGATTCACTTTGTTATATTTGAACATAAGCCCCCTATAGGGTAGTTACACGTTCAATACATGCCTTGCCGACGTTTACTCCGGTACATTTTTACAATATCCCACTCACTGCGGGAAAACCAATTAGTGTTTGATTCGGTTTTTGTGTTGGAAGTTGTTTAGCATTCTATGCCCACATCTATGTAAAAAGAGGGCTCCGTGTTTATCCCTTTGTTTCCTAGAACACCCGGGATTCAGCATAGGGCAGCAGCTGGACAAGCTGGGCATGAGGGCTCGCCAACCTCGGAACTCGCTTTTGAAGACTGCAGGATTCCCGGTTCGGACTTCATTCTTGCAAAAAGTGTCTTATCTTTGAAACATAGCTTGTTCCCATCTGCCTATGTGAACTGGGCTCACTGCTTGATAGCTTACTGAGAGTGGTGATAGTATTTCAGTTTAAACCTAGTGTTTTGCCGGTGCCCACATGAAAAATTCACCGCTTTTGGATGGCTTCATACTACTGTAATATCCAGAGAGGTAGCCTACCTAAAAGCAAGAGCAAATAACTAACTTTTGGTGTGCAATCAAGAAAAATAAAAAAATGCTGTTTTTGTATTTTGTGTTTTACCAAACTTGTTTTCACGTTGAGGGCCATTGGAGCATAGACTCTGTCCTTTCCAGTCAGCAATGTTTGCTTGTCGCCCCACCGTAGCTAACTAACCCCATTTCGGCCGAGGTCACCATTGGCCAGGACACCGAAATTACTAAAACTGGGCTATCTTTGAATGTCTTAAAAAAATATTTAATCATGTCAAAAATAGAAGTAAGTTTATTTTGGGGTGTGTGGCATCTTTCGGGATATTATGGTACACATGCATAATATCAGCTGGTATAGCTTGTGTAAAATAGGAGGCATATCATATGGGAGAGAAAAGTCAGCAAGCTTATACTTTTGATAATTGAAACAAGAAACAGTAACATTTATTGTTTCAAAAACAGAGTAAGACTCAAAACCAAGGACAACTAGATTTTGATAGAGGACAGCTTGCAGGGTTCTAGCGCTAGTCATGCTGCCCTCTTGTCAAAGGGCCATGCTGTGTAATTTGATTTCTTTAGCCATGGCCTCTGTGCCTGAACAACAAACATAGCTGCCACAATCGGTTCTTCGTGCAGTGCACAACCGCCTAACAGCTGAAGGATTTTATACCACGAAATACATTATTCGTCAACATTGCGGCTCTCTTTATTCAAGTCACCATTCAGCAGCAGAACTTGCATTTTGCAATTCATACTGCTCGAGCTGAACTGTATTTTTATGAACTTTCAGCGAAAAACCTGGTCGGCGAGCTCAACAAAGGGATGTATGTTCTCATGAGTGGACTTGACTATGAACGACTGGTTCTTGCGGCCGGGCCTGTTGGGTGAGCCTTCATCACTTTCTTGCATTACAGGCGACTACTTGAGGTTTTCGAATGAATGGCTGTTAGAAATTTCCACTTGTGAAACAAAAAAGATGTTCTTTGGAAGGGCACAGCTGAATTGAACAGAAGAAGTGTATGTTCAGTGTGATCACTGCTGGTAACAGTAGTGCCAAAGCATTTTGCTTCTTCAGACAAGAATCTGTCAGAGGTCGGGGACAGAAATAATTGTGGGAAGGAAGTAAATAGAGAGTAACAGGAGTGGGAGACAAGGAAAAAGGGTCCATGGAGGATGGTCTAGAAACAGTAGCTAAAAGAATACTTTTAGGCGAAAAGTGTGCATCTGTTTCGTAAGAAAATTTGTGCTCACGTGTTGCGCTAACATTCTCACTAGTATTATCACTCGGGATTTGTTGGACCCGTAGAATTCTGTGGTGGGTAAACCTTGGGGAACGTTTCTAGAGGCAGGATTTGTGGTACCAGTGATGTGATGCTGCTTTCAATACGGGAAGTCTTAGGCTTATGAGAAGGTTAAAAACAAGGTGCACGACACAAATTATGAACTTTTAAGTTGCCTAAAAAGCAGATTCTGTATGTTATACTCCATCTCACTAGTTCTGTTTTCAGTGCAGGCAAAGGCTATGCCAGGCGAAGAGAGAAAGGGCGAGCAATGGGAAGGTGGGATGGGAGAGGAGGGCGAGGAGAGAAAGGGAGAACACTAGGAACATTAGAGAGGAGAGGAGCTTTCTCTCCTCGTCCCCAGCCTTCCTAGTGCTTGCCCCTTCTGCCCTCGCCTGGCGTTGCCTTCGCCTCTACTGCACGCTACTAGTGACACGGAGTATAGATGTGGCAGGTCCTAAGACTACTGTCCGAAAGAGCTAGATGTGCCGAAATACTTGGCCTGCATGCCTAAAATGAACTTGCTTTTTCAGAATTCAGCATTTGTCTAAATAATTTTCGAGAAAATAGTCGCTAACTCTGAATTTGTTTCACACTGATTAAGACAGCCTTCATGTGGCAACTGCAGTCAAGTCCCATTTATCTGAACCCACTTTGGGCTGTATTCGAACGATTTGGATAATGAGCTACAGTGCAACTCACTTATAACGATACCACATATAACGATGTACCGCTTATAACAATCAGTTTCTAGACTGGAAATGATCAGTTTCAAGTCCAGATACAACGATAATCGGTTATAACGATTGAAATTTCGAGTTTATTCATTATCATTATAAGTGGGTTGCACTGTATTTGGTTAATAGGTCTGCTTACAGCAGAACCGTTTCATTAAGCAGAAATTTGACTTTAATGAGTTTCCTTGCCCTTATTGGAAGCCGCCAGTAGCTGAGTGGTACTTTATTGGACTGCCATGCTTTGTAGTCAGTAGAGGTGCACTTTATTATGCCACAGTGTGTACAGGACAGTGGTTTTTGTTTCTTCTAGTATTATGCAGGCCAGCTGCGACATAGCCTTCGAATACGTTCACACCCGCAAACAGTTTGGCAAGCCGATCGGCTCGTTTCAGGTGAGTGCATCATGGTTTCTTATCTTTACTTTGCTCAACTTTCTCTTTTGACACAAACTCATAGTTTTTACTTTGTGCAATTACATGTCAGTCCCAGAAACTTTTGAAATGACAAGATGGCTTGCCATTTACTGGGGCCACCTCTGCTGCACGTATACGGTATATTGGACAGCGAACCTGTAGCACGAGAAAGTGTGCAGCAATTGAAATGGGGCAAATCAAGTCTATCCTTGTTCTAGTTCTCTCAGTAATGACAAAGACACAAGCTAAAGGTGCAACAAATTTTGCTACTCCGTTAATAAGCTCCTCTAACTTTGTCAGTGCCTTCCTCTTGCGGTGCCGACGACTCGGCCACCTTTAACTGATGCAAGAACATAAGGTGGCCACGGCATGAGTTAGGCGACAGGGGTGCTTGAGCTTAGCATGTGGTACGTGCGAAATGATGCAACAAGAATTATTAGCCACCTGTTTTTTCGCACATTGAGATAGAAACAAGGTTTTGCAGCAGCGCCGCAGCAGTGCTTGGCTCGCTTTACATTCTTTGAGATGATGCCAGGTGGTGACAACTTCAATGTTTCTGTTCCTGGATGCAGCTTCTCCAGGGAAGATAGCTGACATGTACACCACGTTGAACGCCTGCCGGTCCTACCTGTACAGCACGGCGAGGGCAGTCGATCAGGGCCACGTCCTGTCCAAGGTGACGCTTCGTTAGTTCTTCTGTTTAGCTGCCTTTGGAGTCGCTCATGTTTAGTGTTTTTGTTTGTTTACCTTTATGGTCATGCAGGCTCTTCTACACTTTTATCGTGTATGTAGTTGTGAGGTAAAACATCGTTCGTCATTGCCTGTTTTTTTTTTTCTAGTTGCGGTCACCATGCGTGTAGACGTAATTGCTGTGACCTGCCTGCAAAACGCCTGCAGCATTGACTATCGGACACTTTCGATCTCAACTTGCATTTGCTTCAGATACCTAATGCCTTTGCGTAACTGCGTTGTCTGGTGGTGTTCGATCAGGCGCTAGTAGTGTACATGCCATCTTGCATGACTGTGTGCCTGTGCAGTTACATCCTACTAAATCTGGCACTCAACAAACCAAATGTTTGCGTAGGCCATTCGAGGCCCTGCAAGAGAATATAACTGAGCAGGTCTAATAAGACTATGAACATGTTCACAGTCTTTTAGTCCGGCTTAATGAAGTGAATGATCTGTTATCTCGACAGTTTGCGCAGGGACGAATGGGATATAAAACTTGTGTTTAAGTACCAACTTACTCTCGTGGTTTTTTTTGAACGCATGTACCAAAACAAGGGGCCAGCTGGGTATTCTTGGGCTTGAAATAGGATCTTATTGAACGATTGATAATGAATGATTGATTATGCTTTTACAGGATTGTGCTGGAGTCATCCTTTTCTGTGCTGAGAAGGCAACACAAGTGGCTCTGGATGCCATTCAGTGTCTAGGTAGGGTAGTGGCACTTTCCTTTTGCTATGATTTTTATATACAATTTGACTCAGCTTAAATTTTTTTCACATTTTACCTGTTTGATTTATTATCAAGTTTGGGAATGTGCTGGAATTTGATCGTAAGCTGCATAATACTTTTCAAATTTAATTTCTAAATTTTGAATTTAACTTGCAGAAGAAAATGTGTGTGTGCACCAATCTTTTGTCTGCTATGCATGGTGTATTCCTGCCGGGTTTCACTGCATGATGTAGATTTGTTCCTTTCCCCTAAATGTCGTGTTGTAGAAGTATATCATTAATACCTAAGTGTTAAAAGCGACATAGTTAGCTCGAACACTCGATTACTAGCTATTCCTGTCCATTCTTCATGCCTGGAAGGCTGCTATCTAAACTACTGGTTCGATTGAAGTGGGAAGGATGTTCATCTCGTGTTCTAGCTCTGTATCACGCAGTGCGCACTATAGTCAGTTTTGCGCTAACTCTGAGTGCAGCGATACTGACAGAGCGATCATGATGTCGTCACGGCGTTCTCATCGGCTTTCTGTATCTGCTATGACTGCATAGACCAATCGCGCGCAGGGATTGCGATGTCATCCTGCACTCTCTTCTGTGCATGATTTGTTTAGCCCTCGATAACCAAATTCATAAAAACGAGTGCCGCCATGATGCACCTTGGGCTCGGCTCTATCGGATTGCGGCATCGGTTGTGCTCAGACTTAGTGTGAAGACGGATGTATAGTTCAGGCTCTTTGGGAGCTATTTTGAACCAACATAAAAGATGGCTGGAGTTACGAGCACAGTGCACAGTCATTATTAGTCACTAAAGGTCCAGCGGGACACGCGCTGTATTGAAGTCTTTGATGATGTTTTCCTTCATGAAGAAACTGATATTTCAGGAGAATGCAGACAATAATACAGAGTGACGTGCTTCAGTGATTTTTAAAATGTTATGCACCTCACAGGTGGTAACGGGTACATCAACGACTACCCTACTGGTCGCCTCCTGCGCGACGCCAAGCTCTACTGAGATTGGAGCTGGCACAAGCGAAATTCGAAGACTGATCATTGGTAGGACAATCAACGAGGAGTATAAATGAAGCCTTGTCTACTTCAATGGCCAGGGATGTTCCCGAAGAACTGTTCCTGTATAGGACTGGAAGTGAAAGAGAAGATTATTTTATTGAAATTCAGTGCAAGTGTAATTTTGTCTTGCCTTCATTAATTACTTTTTTCTTTAATTTTGCTTTGGTTGACTTTTCAAACGATATCAGTTTCTCTGGCCTCCGTGGCCCACTGTTACTGCATTTTTCTAGTGGAGGAGGGACTTTATTATTTGTGTTAGATTGTGGTCCCTGAATGTCAATTTGATTGAAGTGAGATTTTTGGATGGCTGCATTGGGTAGGTTGTTGTGTTTTTGGAAAGAGATTATGTTACAATGTTGCATTTTTTTCAGTCACAACGGCTTCTATGGCATTTAGGTCAACATTTTTCTTAATTATTTATGGGGATCATTCACTGTCGAGGTTACAGTACAGTACAGTACAGTACAGTACAGTACAGTACGTAGAGGGTAAAAGTACCAAAAGTGGAAGTGTCTTTATTTCTCCACTTGCGCCATTCCTCTGCATTTTGTGCGACAAGCTTATTTAGTGACAGAACTTGTGGCTTTTATTATGCATCAGCAAGTGGTATTGTGTGCTAACTGAATCTTATTTGAATTATTTAGCTGTTTGTTTGTACAAATGTTAGTGCAGCTTCACTAAAATACCTGGAATTCAGAATAAAACTTTGTCGAGATTTAATTATTACATGTAGTGATTGTGCCTTTTTCTTAGATAAGTCTGTATTTCTTTTCGTCTGTTCAGGCTGCCTTAGCAGTCACGCAATAATATTTTGAGATTTTAATAAAGGGAAGTATTACCATGCTTTGAAGTTTCCAAGTGTACCATCTTTTTGTAGGTCCTTAAAGGCTCGTTCACACTCTTGCAGTCGGTAAGAGCGAGACAGAACTGGTTTTTAAGCCTCTGCGAGGTCTTAGGACCGGGTGCGCTGCTGCGGAGCTGGTTCTAAGACGTCAAGAGGATTAAAACCGACTTGTCTCTCTCGGTCGTACTCGGTTGCAAGAGGTGTCAACGAGCCTTGCTTTAAAGCCCGGCTCACACTATTGCAACCGAGTACGACCGAGAGAGACCAGACCGGTTTCTAATCCTCCTGCGACTTCTCAGGACCGGGCGCTGCTGCGTACCTGGTCCTAGAAGTCTCAAAAGGCTTAAAACCGGTCTGGTCTCTCTCGGTCGCAAGAGTGTGAATGGCGCTTTAGTTTCTTTCCTGAACAAACAAGTTAATTATGCAAGACACTTTGATGTGGGTATGTATTGAAATAGTTGCAAAACAGGTTGTGCCATCTCTTTGACATCTGGTTTTTATTCCAATAAATTACTGTACAGCAACAAATAACCTGCATACAGTAGAACACTCCATTCCGTTATTGGGAAACTAGACAGAGCTATTTGAAATAAATAAGTGCAGCAGGTGCTTTTGAGTGAGAGAAAAGATATCACACTTTTCGTAATGCAAAATGTACAGACTCAAAAACAACAATGGAAGCCATGCTTTCGTTTCTAGCGTCTTGTAGCGTTAACACTAAGAGTGGTTCCCTTCAAATGCCCGCGCATGCTGAATATAAAGGCAGCTGTTATAAGTCCCTAATCTCGGAACTAATTCGATGATTTGTAAGGCTTGGGGAAACCCAAGAAAACCACGATGCATTCGATAAGAGAAATTCACAATCGCACACTCACTGATAGAACTGACGGCAGACATCAGTATGTCGAAAAGAGGTCACGCTCACACATGCAGAAAGGAAAAAGAATACATAGAAAAGACTGAGCTTTAGTGGTTGCCTGGACAGACGGCAATACGACATGGAAGATTTATTTCAATGCAGGTTCCAATTGAATGGTAAAATTTGCCTTCAAACGCTTTTTGCGGTTTCTACGCAAGGGGATCGGATTCGCAATGGAGATAGGTTGAGCAAATACGTTTACAGAAAATGCAGTTTGCTTTTGTAAATGCTTTCATAGCAAGCGAGAAAGAAAATCGCACTTCCCCAAGAGCCATTTTTCTGCAAGGTGGCAATAGCTGCCCAAATTCCATCTCCGCGTCATGGCCTTTTTTTAACGCACCTCTCCAGAAACGATTTTGTTACCTGGGTTCTTCGCTTGTACTCTGACTCTGAATCGCAGGTGCACTTAGAATTAGACTTTAAAAAAAAGATTCTGTCGGCGCGCATGGAAAACGCATGGGCTCCCGCAAGCGCCCTGGTAGCCTCGCCTACAGAAGTTTGGGTGTCATGACGGTCGACATGATCGTCTTGAAGCTGTTGGACTGCTGATCCTTCCCTTGGGCGCTCCGAAGGCGTTGATGCTGTGTCCGTCCGACTGAATTGTGTAGAGCTGATTCTGCACGGGCCTGTGCTCCTTGAGCTCGGTCTTCTTGATGTCTCGCCACTCCTCGCCGTGGATCATTCGGTAGGTGGGGACATGGTGATGTCTGCCGGGTTGCCCATCTTGGTGCCTGGCTTCAGGGTACCCAGTGCGTCCCCTCTGGGGGACATCTGCTGGGGACTGGGGCTTCCCGATCTAGCGTTTGTTGCCCAAGAAAGAGAGATCGATAAAAATACTTCACGTCGGGTTAGTTGAGCAATGCTTGGCGCTGCCAGTGAACGAATCATCGGTCCCTTTCGCTACCCCCATAGACGCAGAAACAACGTTTCGACGTGGGCTTGCTAGAGTAAAGTCATTAATTGAAAGTCTGCTATGTGCCACTGAGCTTTGCATCAGCAACTGTGCAAGGCTCTGTAAAAGCGCATGTTTCATGGAAACCACTGGTAACTAATTAACGCGATATAAAAATTGCAAGGTGTAGTCTGGTCTTTATGACACGGTTTAAATGGTTTCGTTCTATGTTTGCTTGAGGATATTCATACATTTTTGCCTCGCGAGCATCAATATTTGGTTCCGTATTCGAGCATTTTCAACTTGTCCCCCTTTTCCTTTCAGGTCCGCTTCTGCGAGAGAAAGCTCTTTCCAGACATGCTTTAGAAAAATGCAAACGTAATTTTACGCCCGGTGAGCGAAATCAAAGCTCAAGTCGTTTTTTGTGTTGGACTTACAAAAATAATATTCCGTGGAAATGCCAACATCATTTTTATGAAAGAAAATTCTTTACTCAGCAATTTCAATCTACATTTGACATTTTTACCTCGACTCATGCGAATTCACGTTGGTTTTTGCATGCCCGCGTAACAATCAAATATGAGTACAATTTCTGCTTTAACCCACTAAACATTACAATTTTAAAGGGTAACTGCAAAGAAAAAAGTATGCGAAACAGCCTAATTGGGACGAGCATGTCACAGGCTTAAATCTTCGCGAAAAACAAATTTTTCAGCAATATTTACGCCACAGAACGTAATTTGTCGGAGTCCCAACCTCTCCGCATTTGAAACTCCCGCTCGGACGCCCGCGGAGTGGTTGCATACGTCACCCGCATCGGCGCAGAGACTCTGTGACGTGTAATAGAACCTTGTGCGCGATTCAGAACGGGTGAA
Source organism: Ixodes ricinus (assembly GCA_037355805.1). NCBI lineage: Eukaryota > Metazoa > Arthropoda > Arachnida > Ixodida > Ixodidae > Ixodes > Ixodes ricinus. The sequence continues at coordinate 231,694 of JAZHYW010039144.1, read as the reverse complement.
ATAGCCGCAAACTAAGATCAGTCCTGCGCAATAAATATTGCTGTAAAAACTTGCTGGCGGAAAAAATTGTTTTGTGACATGCTTGTCCTAATTAGGCTGCTTGCAAATACGCTTTTTTTTCTTTGCAGTTACCCTTAACAAGTAATTTTTAAGATGGCCGATCGTGTGGACCAAGACTACTGATTTCATAATGACCTGGTAAGTCAAAGGGATCGTTGACCATTTGAAAGCGACCGCTGCCATCATCTGCCGCATTGTTGCATCACCCAGCAAGTGTCTTTCATTTGCAGACGTCCGCCATAGGAAATGACATTGGGTCTCATAATTGTTTACTCTTAATTCTTTGGAAATTTTGGTACACAATGTGCACCACCTTAGGTCACTTTTGTACATAAACCTTAGCTCTCGATACATTAAGAAACCGATTCTACGTGGTCCTTTCAAAGGGCCAATTGCAGTCAAATTGACACACGCTGTAGTTATCAAAACCATGCTGCTACTGTGTTAGTCTACCTTGCAGATGGAAGTGTCGCTGAGGGCAAGTTTTCGCGCGATGTGGATGACGCAACGAAATAGTATTTTATAAAATACATCTCTATGAAACCAGCATTCTCAGCTGTCTAGAGTAAGGTGACAAACAATTTATTCCATTCGTAATGACATGAGAAATGTGGTTGTGTGCATGTTTCCACTAAATGTATGATTTTAGTTCGACTTAAAATGAGATGAGCGAGCAGGAACGTCTCTCACGTTAAGTCGGAACTTGCAGAAGGTAGGAATATAGATGCAAGCATATGATAATCGGTTAACAACACTGCACATGGAGGGAGTGACAGACCTGATCACTGTGCTTGCACTTAATATCGCTTCCTTGAGAAGTTCGGCAAGGCTATTTTGGCCTAGGAAAAATAATAGATCTGAGACATCTGGTAGTGCTTGCCAGTCTTGCATATCTCGCAAGTTCAGGTTTATCTGGTGGTACATCATCCGGGTCTAGAAGCTATTCAAGACATAGTTTGAGATCATCCAGATCTAGAAGCTATCAAGGACATGGTCTGAGATCATCCAGATCTGGAAGCAATTAAGGACATAGTTTGAGATTATCCAGGTCTACAAGCTATTAAGTACATAGTTTGAGGTCATCCAGGTCAAGAAGACAATGGTTGAGCACTCCGTTGCATTATTTCAAATATAACATATTTATTGAATACTCCTAAAGGGGCATGCTGCATTAATTTAAGTTGCTCTCTTTTTTTGTGTGAATGCTTTCATTATATGACCTGAAAATATTTACGAGTCAAGTGGACCTTAACTGCACGAGCATAGCAGACACAATCCAGCTGCAAACACTAACGTCCAAGCGACAAGCTCATGTTTTATTTTACTCGCCACGACCAAGCACTAAGCTACGTGTAAAGTGACACCGGACAATGGGGGTCCCCACTCACGGCTGTAGGTTGTTGGGGCTGAGTTTGATGCCCGTTTGGGCGCTCAGCGTGTCAGCGACGTTCTGCTTGGAGTAAAGATGGTACGGCGAGTTATACTGACGGTGCACGATCTTGGGTCCGGTGTCACTGCCCCCGGATCCCGCTGGCATTCCAAAGCTGGGCGAGCTGGAGCCCGAAGCAGCCTGGTTCACGGTCTCCTGAACTTTCTACGTGACAAAAAGATAGACAAGTTATGGTCGGTGACAACCCTGGCAGTATGGCGAGGGAAAGAAAGGTGGCAGAGGAGGAATGGACGCAACGCTGACGAGGGGAGGGGTTTTTCCCTCTTTCTCGCCAGCGTTGCGTCTATTTCCTTCTCTCCCACCTTCCTTTCCCTCGCCCGACCTTTAGAGAAGCAGCATAACTACTTCTTTTTTCTTTAATTTCGTCTCCTTTTTATTGTTAAATCATGCATGAAATATGAGTTGTCTTGCGCAGTTAAGCGCCGGTACTCTAACAATACCCTTGCGACGCGGGAATTTTCAATGAGCGATCTGCTGTAATGCTGTTTTTGATTTCGCCTCTTTGGGATGCTATGATTACTGTACGTACCACGTGAATCAAAAATCACTTTTCATGCACACTCCCTGGTATACAGCGACGCGGTCAAAGATCGTCGAGCGCTGGCAAAGCATTGAAGGAAATGTATATCTGTGCTTCTGTTGGTCAGCGTCCACTTTCCGGCCTCTCTGCCGTGACAGCCGACTCCAAGAAACAGAGAAGACATATATTTCTTTTGGTCGAATTTGTATATAAAAAGAAACCTATGCAAGCAATCTTTTTAAAAATATCCCTTTGTTATAAAATTTTACATAAAAAGATGAAGTGTAAACATCTTCTGAGCAGACCCTTAATATCAAAGGTGGTCTGATTATTGGTGAACTAGCACGTGTCACGAATTCTTAGTTATTCGTCTCTCAGATGCAATTATGAAAATCCGTTGACACAGAACTTTTTGTACTGCTGTCAACATATGAAGCTCTTTTCTTTCTTTTTTTTCTTCCTATAGCTAGCTATTACCGATTTGTATTCATGCGTTTGACTTGCCACACTTGACACAAGCCCTTCCGCCGCCACGAGGCAGTTGCCAATGAAATGAAATTCTCATAGGCGAGGGAATAAATATACAGGGTGTTTCTTTAAGCTTTAGAGGTCTGTTTCTCAAAAAGTTGTGAAAGATAACATTTAGCGTGTTTGTGCGGTGAGTTGTGCGGCCAGGGGTACATATAATAGGGGCTAATCCTAATGATATCAGTTGGCGAATTACATAAAGTTTGTTAATTAACGTTTTTAATAATGAATATAGATATATGGTTCCAATTATAAGCTTGTTGAGCGTCATCGAAACCACTAAATCAGTAATTTTCAGAAAGACTTCGAGCGCATGAGAAGCGTAGTAGTGCGCTAAGGTTACCACTGTGGAGCAGGCGCAAGGCTAGCGGTTGCTGTAAGGCGCCCGCGCGATTTTTCCGTCTCTTATGAGAGCCCCAGCCTTGTACCTGCTCCACGAGTGGTAACTTTAGCGCACTACTGCGCTTCACGCGCTCAGAGTCTTTCTGAAAATGACTTATTTAGGGGTTTTGGACGACGCTCAGCTAGTTTCTAATTGGAACCATATGACTATTTCTCACTAATTAAAAAGTTAAATAAATTTTTTTTACTTAATTATCCGACTGATCGTTACGATTATCCCTATATACATCTCCCCTGCTCTCCTGGCTGTAAAAGTCACCTCCGCATAAACCGCAAAAGTGTAGCTTTCACGGCTTTTTTTAAACAAATCTGTAAAGGCGTAAAAACACCCTGTATGTGCACACTCTCCTATGATTCGCGGGTTCATGCATAAACTGATAACTCATAGCAATTTCTAAGTCTTCGTCAGGGGTCAAGTCCCTGACGAAGTCTTCGGGTCCTCCCGGCAAAACGATTGGGAAGTAAAGTTTTTAAGTTCTTTTTAAGATTCCAAGTTGTTTTCTGGCGACGTGTATATATATATATATATATATATATATATATATATATATGTGTATATGTATGTATACATATATATATATATTCTGGTGGAGAACTTCGGAATGGCAACAACGGACGGATTTATTTCCCAGGTTTCGCCGGAGTCCCGCCTTCGTCTGTTCCTGACGAATCCGGCCGAAACGTCGAAATAAATCTGTCCGTTGTTGCTGGTTTTCACCGAAGGTTTTCTATCCCATTGTGCCTACGCCGTCGGCCCCCACGCCACCATGCCTATGTATATATATAGAGAGAGGATGGCGTTCCACTCACCCTCAGCAATCGCCTCAGGATTGTTCATTCCGTCCACTGGCATCTTCATCGTCGTGAAGTAAGGTTCTTTAACGTGACGCAGGTAGGAGCCAATCGTCACGTCTCGCCTTGGCTTGGCCGTCGGGGTAATCAGAGGCGTGGTCCGGCAAGTCTGCAGCACAAAAAGGAAAAAGATCGACGTTATACTCCGTTTTACAACAGGTTAGGGCGCAGTCAAAGGCTAGAAGAAACACAAACATGCAGACTCAAAAAGCGCGAGGTCATGGCGTGACGCTGTTTTTTTGACGCTAGTTGATTGGCCCCATCGGCTCGTAGGCGTTGTCTACGCTCCGACTTATGGCGAAACGAAGTATAGTAGATATACTGCAATGAAATCTTACGTTGTCTATCTTTTTTGTACGCCATTTTTCCATGAGTAGGATTCCGTTTTTTCGAGATTATTTTTCCCCGAAAAGTCGGAGTTTTTTCTTTTCCCCGAAAAGTCGGAGTTTATCGGAGTTTATTTATCTTCAATTCCCAATTCTCAGAAATTCTGAGCTTAATTTTGCAGTATTTTTATGAGGAAAAATATTCGGGTGTAAACGTGCGCTGGGATTCAAAAGAACGCGTTTGTATCAATTAATATTTCTTCAGCTGGATTTGGCGTTGGCGCCATTGCTGTTGGCGATACAAATTTGTCCCACGACTAAAGTTGCAAACAAGTATTGCTTCGATCCTGAAGGCTGGGAAGCTCAGGTTCATCTACCCCGCGGCTGCGCGGCGTGGTAAAGGGTGGTAATATAGAAGCTTCAACTGCCTCGCCCCTTTTTCCCCCTCTCTATGAAATCTCTATGGTTCGCAGTTGTCACTGTTACAAAAACCCCAAGTCCTCCTTCCTTTAAGAAGAACAAATAGTATGGCCCGAACTGGAAACCGGAACAGTGGCTTTTGTCGAGACCCGAAATTCCTTTTGTCCTCGTGAACTTTGACGAGATGAGCTGTAGGATTCCTTTTGCCAATAGTTCGAGATTTGAAAGAAAACTGGGGTGACATTTTCTCAAGACCATTGACCCTGTGCGCTGTCCAAGCTTAATTCTAAAATACTGTTTTTTTTTCATATGGCTACATTGAAGTTTTGGAGTTTATTAGATAAATCCGAATTGACGAAAATGTTACCGGCGGGTGTTTTTCGGAGTTCTTTTGATTTACCTACTCATAATATGAGTAGTATTATGTCATAATATGACATAATATGATATATAATATGACATATTATAATAATAATAGATAATAATATAATATGAGAATAATATAATAATAATATAATATGATATAATATGATATAATAATGATAATAATATAATATAAATAATATAATAATATAATATGATAATAATATGACATAATATGATATATAATATCAGTAGGTATCATAATACCTACTCATATTATGAGTAGGATTTACCTACTCATAATATATCTCCGAACTGGTATTTCTTAGTGGTCCTGTGGTGAGCTTTTTATGTTCACACACCATCTGAAAACCAGGTGTCAACACTGGTTAAAAGGGATACAAAGGGGAGGCTAGGGAAGCCTTGGAAGCTGCTCCCACTGCAGAAGCAAATACACAGAGCCAGAGACTTCCAAGGTCCTGTTCTCGAGCATGTAACCTTCCCTATGATCCACGCTGGGGTAAAACGGAGCGTGTAGTTCTGCTTTGCATCACGGTGCGCGTAGCAGTTGGATAAATCGGCCAATATGCGTCACACTTGTAGAAATGAATGACTGGAGAGTTATTTTTTAGGTAGGCGCAGAACTTCGGATTTTTCTGCACGAACAACAATTACCCAAGTGCCCTCATGTCCCAAACTTGAGTCTAACGAAGAAGAGGGAAAAGATACCAAGAGAAGACACAGTCTGCCGCCCTGTGCGCTCGGAAGAGAGAGTACATCGCTCTCATTGACGCCAACATTGCACCAAACATCCAGTTCTCCTTTTCAACAACGAAACTAATAACTCAGCCCCGAATCCCTGCTAGGCCGTTACGGTAAGCACGCGGGAATTTGGTAAATCTTCGATTATCGATTCGAATAAAGCTTGATTCGATTCGACTTTCGTGTCTAACACTGAGGATAATCTTGTTGTGGTTGCAACATAAGATCTGCGCTAGAAACCCCGCCTTTAGCGCGAGGTTTCCACCTTTTTTATTCAACAATACATTGAACCCCACAGAAGGCTAAGGGGGAGAGTTGTTACATACATAGAAAAACATTAACAGTGCAAAAACAACAACATAGAAACAACACGACAGTTGTTTTAACAAACATTACTGATCGGGGCACGATACGTATGACCATGTGAATCGATAACACTCGGGCGCACGAGCAGCCAAGCACCACGGAAGGCAACCAGGGTATGGTGAAGGCGGGGCTCCTACTTCGGATCTTATGTTGCCACGGACTATGGGAATTTTCTAAATCTTTCTTATTGCCCGAGATATGTTTGGACGAGACAGTTTGCTCCGTTGAGTGCGCTTCTCGTCGGATGCCGATGCGCTGCGGGAAAGCGACAGTCGCGGCATGGATATTCGTCACATAATTGCCTAGCAATTTGCTACAATATGCGTGTGTCTAATTTTTTTTTTTTTTGTTTTGGGGGGGGGGGGAGTGGGTACGCATTGTATGACGACAAGTCACGCGAACGTTTTTCTTATCGTCACCGAGAGGATGAAAACGGTAGGAAAGAGTCTCACTTGTCCCGCGTACAGCGCAGGCTGCCTGCCTTCGAGAACGCTTCGGAGACTTGTAAGCCTCAAGCTCGCACGCGCAGTCAAGCACGGCAGCAGGCAACGAGCGCATGCTCGTTGCTTGCTGCCGTTTAATTTTATACTAAAAACAGGTATGTTATACCATTATTTCGGTAAAATACTATTAGGTTCACATTTGATTTCGTAGCTACGCTTGCCGTTTACACGTGCTCGTGATATGTCTTTCATCGCTTAGCAGATTTTGAAAAGAAAGAAGCTGTCTCCTGGAGCTTTCTAAACAAAAGTATAGTGGCTCTTACGCAATGTTGACAAAATTCTCGTTGTTGTGGCTGGTGACTAACAGCTTGCCGAGCGATTGAAGATTTGAACTTTTTGATGTGCCATCAGTGCTCGTGTGTGACTGCATTGGGGTGGACAATCGAATAAGGCACATTCCTTTACAGGCCACCGACGGAGGGAGAATGGTAGGTCGTGTCCTTCGAACGCCCGGGTTCTTAGCAGGCGCTCTGTGCCTTCCGCCGTGCTTTGGTCGCGCGTGCGTGCGCTCGTGGAGCACGAGATGGCGAAGCTTTGTGGAAGGCAGCGAAGCTCGAGCTGGAGGCGGGACAACGAAAACTCCTCCCTGCCGTTCTTACCTTGTAGGTGAGTGTAGTTGGGCCGGCAAACGCGTGAATCAAGCGAATATTCGGAGTGGAACGAAGTGGGACGAGTAGTTTGAAACTTCCGCTTTATACAACTTTGGTAAGACCAAAACTTGAATACGCGTCATCAATTCGGGACCGTCATTGAAACTCGCTCATTCTTAACATAGAAACAACCCAAAATCGTTTTTTTATATATAACTATTTCCGCACTTCTAGCGTCACAGCTATGAAAGTAAATTTAAAATTGCCCGATCTCGCGCTTTACGCCGTAAAATCTTTCGACTTTGTCTTTTTCACAAAATCGACCATTTTAACTCGTTTCTCAGTTACTCCTTTTTCCAGCCGCCTTCGTACATTACTTCCCGCAACGACCAACATGTGGAGGTTCCCGCGCCCAACAGTCGAACCAGTGTGCATTTTGTTCTTTTCATTCCCACTTCATGCAGCGACTGGGACCCCCTCCCGCCTCCATCGCTTCAATCACATACACTTAACTGGTTCAAATCTGCCATTTATAATCATATATTGTAACCCTGCCTATTTTTCGTTAAATTATGTTGTTATACCTTTTTACCCACCCTCTCTGTAATGTTCCAGCCTTGAGAGTAAATAAATAAATATATAAATAAATAAATATGCTTGCGCTCCCAAAAGGTGCTCCAGAACCACTCTCATCACTCATATCACTAGAAGGATATACAAAGGACTTTAAGAAAAATCAAAAGGGAGATAACACGAAATGTACGTAGATCGGACTGTCCTATCGGTCCGTTGCAAAATAAAAGTAAAAATAAAACTTTATAACTTTGCTTTAGCAAACAAGCGAGGACCCAGGTTAGTTTTACGCCCAGGATGGTTAGAATGTGGGGTGGTTGTCTTATGACAAGAAATAAATAACAACACCTAATAAACCAAACTATATCACGCTTTGACAGATAAGCGGTACACTGAAAGAAAGCAAATGAAATATACAGTTTATTGCAGGAAAATTAGTTTTTTTTTTTGCTTTTAGAGATGTTTGTACTCCGCGAGCTCGATTATTCAATTTACATGAAATTTTTAGAGCTACACAGACCATAAATGAACCATAAAGTTTTTTTATGTATCTTGTTTGCATATCGTGCAGTATGACACGCGTACCGATAATGAGCTAGCAGCTTAATTTTCAAGTCTCAAAAATAGGGGCGAACTATTTTTGTTTCTTCGGACAGCCTCGGGCATTACTTTCATGCGTCCACAGTCACATATATACTGTGGAACATCCGGTCCAAAAACACGACAACCGAATGCCGCTCACGGAGTGGACGCGACATCTGCGTCATCGCTTGGCTTAAAAGGCGATTCACACACTTGCGTTGAGTCCGCCCGAGTGCGACGGTTGCTATGGCAACAGCCGCGTCGGCTCCAACAAAACGGGGCAAAAACCGGTTTGTGGAGGCTTGGAGCCGACGCAGCTGTTGCCATGGCAACCGGTCGGGCTCGACGCAAGTGTGTGAATCGCCCTTTACCCTCGGGTGCACACAATGCTCCGTCGGCACTTAGTTCCAGCAGTCACACGCGGCACAATGACGTTCCCATAATCCGTTGCGCGCTCCGCGCGCGGCCTTTTGTGGATTTTTGCAAAAGATGTAATCACCGAACAAGTCCACCCCCCCCCTTTTTTTTTTATTTCTCCAAGGCATAGTGATACGAGTCTCTAGAACGCACACCGCCGGCTTAGTTTTCTCTCTGTCTCTCTGGGGCCGGGTCAGCGTTTCCTGGCGGCCCTCCAGCCCTTGAAGGTACCCTCTCTATCTTTAGTATTCTGAGCTTCTTTTTTTATTTTTATTATTTCTTTCTTGCTTTTCGCGTCTTTGATCTCTGAGTCTTCTAAAGCGCAACCACGGGAGAGCAAAAAGACAAAGAGGCGATAAATTAATGTATACGCGTTGTCAGCTGGCTCCCAGAAAAAAAAAATGTATCTGTTAGTTCTGGCGTTGAGTCGTCATACGTCTTTCGTGTTAAGACGCTCCCATAAAACTCTATTTTTTTTTA